>CAXITZ010000314.1:0-75000 GCA_964034865.1 Eristalis intricaria
CCTATCTAGGACTTAAAAACACTTTTGGTGATGTGTTCGTGTGTGTATTAACAGAATCCGATGCGTGGGAGCGCATTTCAGGACATCTGAATTTTTTGCTACTTTTGTATAGCTAGCATCGTCGTGTTGGAGCGTTTTGTCAGGTATCCTCCAACTGCCATATCTGCCCTATTAGACCTATCTAGGACTTAAAAACACTTTTGGTGATGTGTTCGTGTGTGTATTAACAGAATCCGATGCGTGGGAGCGCATTTCAGGACATCTGAATTTTTTGCTACTTCTGTATAGCTAGCATCGTCGTGTTGGAGCGTTTTGTCAGGTAATCCTCCAACTGCCATATCTGCCCTATTAGACCTATCTAGGACTTAAAAACACTTTTGGTGATGTGTTCGTGTGTCTATTAACAGAATACGATGCGTGGGAGCGCATTTCAGGACATCTGAATTTTTTGCTACTTTTGTATAGCTAGCATCGTCGTGTTGGAGCGTTTGGTCAGGTAATCCTCCAACTGCCATATCTGCCCTATTACTCTGTCCTATCTAGGACTTACAAACACTTTTGGTGATGTGTTCGTGTGTGTATTAACAGAATCCGATGCGTTGGAGCGCATTTCAGGACATCTGAATTTTTTGCAACTTTTGTATAGCTAGCATCGTCGTGTTGGAGCGTTTTGTCAGGTATCCTCCAACTGCCATATCTGCCCTATTAGACCTATCTAGGACTTAAAAACACTTTTGGTGATGTGTTCGTGTGTGTATTAACAGAATCCGATGCGTGGGAGCGCATTTGAGGACATCTGAATTTTTTGCTACTTTTGTATAGCTAGCATCGTCGTGTTGGAGCGTTTTGTCAGGTAATCCTCCAACTGCCATATCTGCCCTATTAGACCTATCTAGGACTTCAAAACACTTTTGGTGATGTGTTCGTGTGTGTATTAACAGAATCCGATGCGTTGGAGCGCATTTCAGGACATCTGAATTTTTTGCTACTTTTGTATAGCTAGCATCGTCGTGTTGGAGCGTTTTGTCAGGTAATCCTCCAACTGCCATATCTGCCCTATTAGACCTATCTAGGACTTAAAAACACTTTTGGTGATGTGTTCGTGTGTGTATTAACAGAATCCGATGCGTTGGAGCGCATTTCAGGACATCTGAATTTTTTGCTACTTTTGTATAGCTAGCATCGTCGTGTTGGAGCGTTTGGTCAGGTAATTGTCAGGTAATCCTCCAACTGCCATATCTGCCCTATTAGACCTATCTAGGACTTAAAAACACTTTTGGTGATGTGTTCGTGTGTGTATTAACAGAATCCGATTCGTGGGAGCGCATTTCAGGACATCTGAATTTTTTGCTACTTTTGTATAGCTAGCATCGTCGTGTTGGAGCGTTTTGTCAGGTAATCCTCCAACTGCCATATCTGCCCTATTAGACCTATCTAGGACTTAAAAACACTTTTGGTGATGTGTTCGTGAGTGTATTAACAGAATCCGATGCGTGGGAGCGCATTTCAAGACATCTGAATTTTTTGCTACTTTTGTATAGCTAGCATCGTCGTGTTGGAGCGTTTTGTCAGGTAATCCTCCAACTGCCATATCTGCCCTATTAGACCTATCTAGGACTTAAAAACACTTTTGGTGATGTGTTCGTGTGTGTATTAACAGAATCCGATGCGTGGGAGCGCATTTCAGGACATCTGAATTTTTTGCTACTTTTGTATAGCTAGCATCGTCGTGTTGGAGCGTTTTGTCAGGTAATCCTCCAACTGCCATATCTGCCCTATTAGACCTATCTAGGACTTAAAAACACTTTTGGTTATGTGTTCGTGTGTGTATTAACAGAATCCGATGCGTGGGAGCGCATTTCAAGACATCTGAATTTTTTGCTACTTTTGTATAGCTAGCATCGTCGTGTTGGAGCGTTTGGTCAGGTAATCCTCCAACTGCCATATCTGCCCTATTAGACCTATCTAGTACTTAAAAACACTTTTGGTGATGTGTTCGTGTGTGTATTAACAGAATCCGATGCGTTGGAGCGCATTTCAGGACATCTGAATTTTTTGCTACTTTTGTATAGCTAGCATCGTCGTGTTGGAGCGTTTGGTCAGGTAATCCTCCAACTGCCATATCTGCCCTATTAGACCTATCTAGCACTTAAAAACACTTTTGGTGATGTGTTCGTGTGTGTATTAACAGAATCCGATGCGTTGGAGCGCATTTCAGGATATCTGCATTTTTTGCTACTTTTGTATAGCTAGCATCGTCGTGTTGGAGCGTTTAGTCAGGTAATTGTCAGGTAATCCTCCAACTGCCATATCTGCCCTATTAGACCTATCTAGGACTTAAAAACACTTTTGGTGATGTGTTCGTGTCTGTATTAACAGAATCCGATGCGTGGGAGCGCATTTCAGGACATCTGAATTTTTTGCTACTTTTGTATAGCTAGCATCGTCGTGTTGGAGCGTTTTGTCAGGTAATCCTCCAACTGCCATATCTGCCCTATTAGACCTATCTAGGACTTAAAAACACTTTTGGTGATGTGTTCGTGTGTGTCTTAACAGAATCCGATGCGTGAGAGCGCATTTCAGGACATCTGAATTTTTTGCTACTTTTGTATAGCTAGCATCGTCGTGTTGGAGCGTTTTGTCAGGTAATCCTCCAACTGCCATATCTGCCCTATTAGACCTATCTAGGACTTAAAAACACTTTTGGTGATGTGTTCGTGTGTGTATTAACAGAATCCGATGCGTGGGAGCGCATTTCAGGACATCTGAATTTTTTGCTACTTTTGTATAGCTAGCATCGTCGTGTTGGAGCGTTTAGTCAGGTAATTGTCAGGTAATCCTCCAACTGCCATATCTGCCCTATTAGACCTATCTAGGACTTAAAAACACTTTTGGTGATGTGTTCGTGTCTGTATTAACAGAATCCGATGCGTGGGAGCGCATTTCAGGACATCTGAATTTTTTGCTACTTTTGTATAGCTAGCATCGTCGTGTTGGAGCGTTTTGTCAGGTAATCCTCCAACTGCCATATCTGCCCTATTAGACCTATCTAGGACTTGAAAACACTTTTGGTGATGTGTTCGTGTGTGTCTTAACAGAATCCGATGCGTGAGATCGCATTTCAGGACATCTGAATTTTTTGCTACTTTTGTATAGCTAGCATCGTCGTGTTGGAGCGTTTTGTCAGGTAATCCTCCAACTGCCATATCTGCCCTATTAGACCTATCTAGGACTTAAAAACACTTTTGGTGATGTGTTCGTGTGTGTATTAACAGAATCCGATGCGTGGGAGCGCATTTCAGGACATCTGAATTTTTTGCTACTTTTGTATAGCTAGCATCGTCGTGTTGGAGCGTTTTGTCAGGTAATCCTCCAAATGCCATATCTGCCCTATTAGACCTATCTAGGACTTAAAAACACTTATGGTGATGTGTTCGTGTGTGTATTAACAGAATCCGATGCGTTGGAGCGCATTTCAGGACATCTGAATTTTTTGCTACTTTTGTATAGCTAGCATCGTCGTGTTGGAGCGTTTGGTCAGGTAATTGTCAGGTAATCCTCCAACTGCCATATCTGCCCTATTATACCTATCTAGGACTTAAAAACACTTTTGGTGATGTGTTCGTGTGTGTATTAACAGAATCCGATGCGTGGGAGCGCATTTCAAGACATCTGAATTTTTTGCTACTTTTGTATAGCTAGCATCGTCGTGTTGGAGCGTTTTGTCAGGTAATCCTCCAACTGCCATATCTGCCCTATTAGACCTATCTAGGACTTAAAAACACTTTTGGTGATGTGTTCGTGTGTGTATTAACAGAATCCGATGCGTTGGAGCGCATTTCAGGACATCTGAATTTTTTGCTACTTTTGTATAGCTAGCATCGTCGTGTTGGAGCGTTTAGTCAGGTAATTGTCAGGTAATCCTCCAACTGCCATATCTGCCCTATTAGACCTATCTAGGACTTAAAAACACTTTTGGTGATGTGTTCGTGTCTGTATTAACAGAATCCGATGCGTGGGAGCGCATTTCAGGACATCTGAATTTTTTGCTACTTTTGTATAGCTAGCATCGTCATGTTGGAGCGTTTTGTCAGGTAATCCTCCAACTGCCATATCTGTCCTATTAGACCTATCTAGGACTTCAAAACACTTTTGGTGATGTGTTCGTGTGTGTCTTAACAGAATCCGATGCGTGAGAGCGCATTTCAGGACATCTGAATTTTTTGCTACTTTTGTATAGCTAGCATCGTCGTGTTGGAGCGTTTTGTCAGGTAATCCTCCAACTGCCATATCTGCCCTATTAGACCTATCTAGGACTTAAAAACACTTTTGGTGATGTGTTCGTGTGTGTATTAACAGAATCCGAGGCGTTGGAGCGCATTTCAGGACATCTGAATTTTTTGCTACTTTTGTATAGCTAGCATCGTCGTGTTGGAGCGTTTTGTCAGGTAATCCTCCAACTGCCATGTCTGCCCTATTAGACCTATCTAGGACTTAAAAACACTTTTGGTGATGTGTTCGTGTGTGTATTAACAGAATCCGATGCGTGGGAGCGCATTTCAGGACATCTGAATTTTTAGCTACTTTTGTATAGCTAGCATCGTCGTGTTGGAGCGTTTTGTCAGGTAATCCTCCAAATGCCATATCTGCCCTATTAGACCTATCTAGGACTTAAAAACACTTTTGGTGATGTGTTCGTGTGTGTATTAACAGAATCCGATGCGTTGGAGCGCATTTCAGGACATCTGAATTTTTTGCTACTTTTGTATAGCTAGCATCGTCGTGTTGGAGCGTTTGGTCAGGTAATTGTCAGGTAATCCTCCAACTGCCATATCTGCCCTATTAGACCTATCTAGGACTTAAAAACACTTTTGGTGATGTGTTCGTGTGTGTATTAACAGAATCCGATGCGTGGGAGCGCATTTCAGGACATCTGAATTTTTTGCTACTTTTGTATAGCTAGCATCGTCGTGTTGGAGCGTTTGGTCAGGTAATCCTCCAACTGCCATATCTGCCCTATTAGACCTATCTAGTACTTAAAAACACTTTTGGTGATGTGTTCGTGTGTGTATTAACAGAATCCGATGCGTGGGAGCGCATTTCAGGACATCTGAATTTTTTGCTACTTTTGTATAGCTAGCATCGTCGTGTTGGAGCGTTTTGTCAGGTAATCCTCCAACTGCCATATCTGCCCTATTAGACCTCTCTAGGACTTAAAAACACTTTTGGTGATGTGTTCGTGTATGTATTAACAGAATCCGATGCGTGGGAGCGCATTTCAGGACATCTGAATTTTTTGCTACTTTTGTATAGCTAGCATCGTCGTGTTGGAGCGTTTTGTCAGGTAATCCTCCAACTGCCATATCTGCCCTATTAGACCTATCTAGGACTTAAAACACTTTTGGTGATGTGTTCGTGTGTGTATTAACAGAATCCGATGCGTGGGAGCGCATTTCAGGACATCTGAATTTTTTGCTACTTTTGTATAGCTAGCATCGTCGTGTTGGAGCGTTTGGTCAGGTAATCCTCCAACTGCCATATCTGCCCTATTAGACCTATCTAGGACTTACAAACACTTTTGGTGATGTGTTCGTGTGTGTATTAACAGAATCCGATGCGTTGGAGCGCATTTCAGGACATCTGAATTTTTTGCTACTTTTGTATAGCTAGCATCGTCGTGTTGGAGCGTTTAGTCAGGTAATTGTCAGGTAATCCTCCAACTGCCATATCTGCCCTATTAGACCTATCTAGTACTTAAAAACACTTTTGGTGATGTGTTCGTGTGTGTATTAACAGAATCCGATGCGTTGGAGCGCATTTCAGGACATCTGAATTTTTGGCTACTTTTGTATAGCTAGCATCGTCGTGTTGGAGCGTTTTGTCAGGTAATCCTCCAACTGCCATATCTGCCCTATTAGACCTATCTAGGACTTAAAAACACTTTTGGTGATGTGTTCGTGTGTGTATTAACAGAATCCGATGCGTTGGAGCGCATTTCAGGACATCTGAATTTTTTGCTACTTTTGTATAGCTAGCATCGTCGTGTTGGAGCGTTTAGTCAGGTAATTGTCAGGTAATCCTCCAACTGCCATATCTGCCCTATTAGACCTATCTAGGACTTAAAAACACTTTTGGTGATGTGTTCGTGTCTGTACTAACAGAATCCGATGCGTGGGAGCGCATTTCAGGACATCTGAATTTTTTGCTACTTTTGTATAGCTAGCATCGTCGTGTTGGAGCGTTTTGTCAGGTAATCCTCCAACTGCCATATCTGCCCTATTAGACCTATCTAGGACTTAAAAACACTTTTGGTGATGTGTTCGTGTGTGTATTAACAGAATCCGATGCGTTGGAGCGCATTTCAGGACATCTGAATTTTTTGCTACTTTTGTAAAGCTAGCATCGTCGTGTTGGAGCGTTTTGTCAGGTAATCCTCCAACTGCCATATCTGCCCTATTAGACCTATCTAGGACTTAAAAACACTTTTGGTGATGTGTTCGTGTGTGTATTAACAGAATCCGATGCGTTGGAGCGCATTTCAGGACATCTGAATTTTTTGCTACTTTTGTATAGCTAGCATCGTCGTGTTGGAGCGTTTTGTCAGGTAATCCTCCAAATGCCATATCTGCCCTATTAGACCTATCTAGGACTTAAAAACACTTTTGGTGATGTGTTCGTGTCTGTATTAACAGAATCCGATGCGTGGGAGCGCATTTCAGGACATCTGAATTTTTTGCTACTTTTGTATAGCTAGCATCGTCGTGTTGGAGCGTTTTGTCAGGTATCCTCCAACTGCCATATCTGCCCTATTAGACCTATCTAGGACTTAAAAACACTTTTGGTGATGTGTTCGTGTGTGTATTAACAGAATCCGATGCGTTGGAGCGCATTTCAGGACATCTGAATTTTTTGCTACTTTTGTATAGCTAGCATCGTCGTGTTGGAGCGTTTTGTCAGGTAATCCTCCAACTGCCATATCTGCCCTATTAGACCTCTCTAGGACTTAAAAACACTTTTGGTGATGTGTTCGTGTGTGTATTAACAGAATCCGATGCGTGGGAGCGCATTTCAGGACATCTGAATTTTTTGCTACTTTTGTATAGCTAGCATCGTCGTGTTGGAGCGTTTTGTCAGGTAATCCTCCAACTGCCATATCTGCCCTATTAGACCTATCTAGGACTTAAAAACACTTTTGGTGATGTGTTCGTGTGTGTTTTAACAGAATCCGATGCGTTGGAGCGCATTTCAGGACATCTGAATTTTTTGCTACTTTTGTATAGCTAGCATCGTCGTGTTGGAGCGTTTTGTCAGGTAATCCTCCAACTGCCTTATCTGCCCTATTAGACCTATCTAGGACTTAAAAACACTTTTGGTGATGAGTTCGTGTGTGTATTAACAGAATCCGATGCGTTGGAGCGCATTTCAGGACATCTGAATTTTTTGCTACTTTTGTATAGCTAGCATCGTCGTGTTGGAGCGTTTGGTCAGGTAATTGTCAGGTAATCCTCCAACTGCCATATCTGCCCTATTAGACCTATCTAGGACTTAAAAACACTTTTGGTGATGTGTTCGTGTGTGTATTAACAGAATCCGATGCGTGGGAGCGCATTTCAGGACATCTGAATTTTTTGCTACTTTTGTCATCGTCGTGTTGGAGCGTTTGGTCAGGTAATCCTCCAACTGCCATATCTGCCCTATTAGACCTATCTAGTACTTAAAAACACTTTAGGTGATGTGTTCGTGTGTATTAACAGAATCCGATGCGTGGGTGCGCATTTCAGGACATCTGAATTTTTTGCTACTTTTGTATAGCTAGCATCGTCGTGTTGGAGCGTTTGGTCAGGTAATTATCAGGTAATCCTCCAACTGCCATATCTGCCCTATTAGACCTATCTAGGACTTAAAAACACTTTTGGTGATGTGTTCGTGTGTGTATTAACAGAATCCGATGCGTTGGAGCGCATTTCAGGACATCTGAATTTTTTGCTACTTTTGTATAGCTAGCATCGTCGTGTTGGAGCGTTTTGTCAGGTAATCCTCCAACTGCCATATCTGCCCTATTAGACCTATCTAGGACTTAAAAACACTTTTGGTGATGTGTTCGTGTGTGTATTAACAGAATCCGATGCGTTGGAGCGCATTTCAGGACATCTGAATTTTTTGCTACTTTTGTATAGCTAGCATCGTCGTGTTGGAGCGTTTGGTCAGGTAATTGTCAGGTAATCCTCCAACTGCCATATCTGCCCTATTAGACCTATCTAGGACTTAAAAACACTTTTGGTGATGTGTTCGTGTGTGTATTAACAGAATCCGATTCGTGGGAGCGCATTTCAGGACATCTGAATTTTTTGCTACTTTTGTATAGCTAGCATCGTCGTGTTGGAGCGTTTTGTCAGGTAATCCTCCAACTGCCATATCTGCCCTATTAGACCTATCTAGGACTTAAAAACACTTTTGGTGATGTGTTCGTGTGTGTATTAACAGAATCCGATGCGTGGGAGCGCATTTCAGGACATCTGAATTTTTTGCTACTTTTGTATAGCTAGCATCGTCGTGTTGGAGCGTTTTGTCAGGTAATCCTCCAACTGCCATATCTGCCCTATTAGACCTATCTAGGACTTAAAAACACTTTTGGTTATGTGTTCGTGTGTGTATTAACAGAATCCGATGCGTGGGAGCGCATTTCAAGACATCTGAATTTTTTGCTACTTTTGTATAGCTAGCATCGTCGTGTTGGAGCGTTTGGTCAGGTAATCCTCCAACTGCCATATCTGCCCTATTAGACCTATCTAGGACTTAAAAACACTTTTGGTGATGTGTTCGTGTGTGTATTAACAGAATCCGATGCGTGGGAGCGCATTTCAGGACATCTGAATTTTTTGCTACTTTTGTATAGCTAGCATCGTCGTGTTGGAGCGTTTTGTCAGGTAATCCTCCAACTGCCATATCTGCCCTATTAGACCTATCTAGGACTTAAAAACACTTTTGGTGATGTGTTCGTGTGTGTATTAACAGAATCCGATGCGTGGGAGCGCATTTCAGGACATCTGAATTTTTTGCTACTTTTGTATAGCTAGCATCGTCGTGTTGGAGCGTTTTGTCAGGTAATCCTCCAACTGCCATATCTGCCCTATTAGACCTATCTAGGACTTAAAAACACTTTTGGTGATGTGTTCGTGTGTGTATTAACAGAATCCGATGCGTGGGAGCGCATTTCAGGACATCTGAATTTTTTGCTACTTTTGTATAGCTAGCATCGTCGTGTTGGAGCGTTTTGTCAGGTAATCCTCCAACTGCCATATCTGCCCTATTAGACCTATCTAGGACTTAAAACACTTTTGGTTATGTGTTCGTGTGTGTATTAACAGAATCCGATGCGTGGGAGCGCATTTCAAGACATCTGAATTTTTTGCTACTTTTGTATAGCTAGCATCGTCGTGTTGGAGCGTTTGGTCAGGTAATTGTCAGGTAATCCTCCAACTGCCATATCTGCCCTATTAGACCTATCTAGGACTTAAAAACACTTTTGGTGATGTGTTCGTGTGTGTATTAACAGAATCCGATTCGTGGGAGCGCATTTCAGGACATCTGAATTTTTTGCTACTTTTGTATAGCTAGCATCGTCGTGTTGGAGCGTTTTGTCAGGTAATCCTCCAACTGCCATATCTGCCCTATTAGACCTATCTAGGACTTAAAACACTTTTGGTGATGTGTTCGTGTGTGTATTAACAGAATCCGATGCGTGGGAGCGCATTTCAGGACATCTGAATTTTTTGCTACTTTTGTATAGCTAGCATCGTCGTGTTGGAGCGTTTTGTCAGGTAATCCTCCAACTGCCATATCTGCCCTATTAGACCTATCTAGGACTTAAAAACACTTTTGGTGATGTGTTCGTGTGTGTATTAACAGAATCCGATGCGTTGGAGCGCATTTCAGGACATCTGAATTTTTTGCTACTTTTGTATAGCTAGCATCGTCGTGTTGGAGCGTTTGGTCAGGTAATTGTCAGGTAATCCTCCAACTGCCATATCTGCCCTATTAGACCTATCTAGGACTTAAAAACACTTTTGGTTATGTGTTCGTGTGTGTATTAACAGAATCCGATGCGTGGGAGCGCATTTCAAGACATCTGAATTTTTTGCTACTTTTGTATAGCTAGCATCGTCGTGTTGGAGCGTTTGGTCAGGCAATCCTCCAACTGCCATATCTGCCCTATTAGACCTATCTAGTACTTAAAAACACTTTTGGTGATGTGTTCGTGTGTGTATTAACAGAATCCGATGCGTTGGAGCGCATTTCAGGACATCTGAATTTTTTGCTACTTTTGTATAGCTAGCATCGTCGTGTTGGAGCGTTTGGTCAGGTAATTGTCAGGTAATCCTCCAACTGCCATATCTGCCCTATTAGACCTATCTAGGACTTAAAAACACTTTTGGTGATGTGTTCGTGTGTGTATTAACAGAATCCGATGCGTGGGAGCGCATTTCAGGACATCTGAATTTTTTGCTACTTTTGTCATCGTCGTGTTGGAGCGTTTGGTCAGGTAATCCTCCAACTGCCATATCTGCCCTATTAGACCTATCTAGTACTTAAAAACACTTTAGGTGATGTGTTCGTGTGTATTAACAGAATCCGATGCGTGGGTGCGCATTTCAGGACATCTGAATTTTTTGCTACTTTTGTATAGCTAGCATCGTCGTGTTGGAGCGTTTGGTCAGGTAATTGTCAGGTAATCCTCCAACTGCCATATCTGCCCTATTAGACCTATCTAGGACTTAAAAACACTTTTGGTGATGTGTTCGTGTGTGTATTAACAGAATCCGATGCGTTGGAGCGCATTTCAGGACATCTGAATTTTTTGCTACTTTTGTATAGCTAGCATCGTCGTGTTGGAGCGTTTTGTCAGGTAATCCTCCAACTGCCATATCTGCCCTATTAGACCTATCTAGGACTTAAAAACACTTTTGGTGATGTGTTCGTGTGTGTATTAACAGAATCCGATGCGTTGGAGCGCATTTCAGGACATCTGAATTTTTTGCTACTTTTGTATAGCTAGCATCGTCGTGTTGGAGCGTTTGGTCAGGTAATTGTCAGGTAATCCTCCAACTGCCATATCTGCCCTATTAGACCTATCTAGGACTTAAAAACACTTTTGGTGATGTGTTCGTGTGTGTATTAACAGAATCCGATTCGTGGGAGCGCATTTCAGGACATCTGAATTTTTTGCTACTTTTGTATAGCTAGCATCGTCGTGTTGGAGCGTTTTGTCAGGTAATCCTCCAACTGCCATATCTGCCCTATTAGACCTATCTAGGACTTAAAAACACTTTTGGTGATGTGTTCGTGTGTGTATTAACAGAATCCGATGCGTGGGAGCGCATTTCAGGACATCTGAATTTTTTGCTACTTTTGTATAGCTAGCATCGTAGTGTTGGAGCGTTTTGTCAGGTAATCCTCCAACTGCCATATCTGCCCTATTAGACCTATCTAGGACTTAAAAACACTTTTGGTGATGTGTTCGTGTGTGTATTAACAGAATCCGATGCGTGGGAGCGCATTTCAGGACATCTGAATTTTTTGCTACTTTTGTATAGCTAGCATCATCGTGTTGGAGCGTTTTGTCAGGTAATCCTCCAACTGCCATATCTGCCCTATTAGACCTATCTAGGACTTAAAAACACTTTTGGTGATGTGTTCGTGTGTGTATTAACAGAATCCGATGCGTGGGAGCGCATTTCAAGACATCTGAATTTTTTGCTACTTTTGTATAGCTAGCATCGTCGTGTTGGAGCGTTTGGTCAGGTAATCCTCCAACTGCCATATCTGCCCTATTAGACCTATCTAGTACTTAAAAACACTTTTGGTGATGTGTTCGTGTGTGTATTAACAGAATCCGATGCGTTGGAGCGCATTTCAGGACATCTGAATTTTTTGCTACTTTTGTATAGCTAGCATCGTCGTGTTGGAGCGTTTTGTCAGGTAATCCTCCAACTGCCATATCTGCCCTATTAGACCTATCTAGGACTTAAAAACACTTTTGGTGATGTGTTCGTGTGTGTATTAACAGAATCCGATGCGTTGGAGCGCATTTCAGGACATCTGCATTTTTTGCTACTTTTGTATAGCTAGCATCGTCGTGTTGGAGCGTTTAGTCAGGTAATTGTCAGGTAATCCTCCAACTGCCATATCTGCCCTATTAGACCTATCTAGGACTTAAAAACACTTTTGGTGATGTGTTCGTGTCTGTATTAACAGAATCCGATGCGTGGGAGCGCATTTCAGGACATCTGAATTTTTTGCTACTTTTGTATAGCTAGCATCGTCGTGTTGGAGCGTTTTGTCAGGTAATCCTCCAACTGCCATATCTGCCCTATTAGACCTATCTAGGACTTAAAAACACTTTTGGTGATGTGTTCGTGTGTGTCTTAACAGAATCCGATGCGTGAGAGCGCATTTCAGGACATCTGAATTTTTTGCTACTTTTGTATAGCTAGCATCGTCGTGTTGGAGCGTTTTGTCAGGTAATCCTCCAACTGCCATATCTGCCCTATTAGACCTATCTAGGACTTAAAAACACTTTTGGTGATGTGTTCGTGTGTGTATTAACAGAATTCGATGCGTGGGTGCGCATTTCAGGACATCTGAATTTTTTGCTACTTTTGTATAGCTAGCATCGTCGTGTTGGAGCGTTTTGTCAGGTAATCCTCCAAATGCCATATCTGCCCTATTAGACCTATCTAGGACTTAAAAACACTTTTGGTGATGTGTTCGTGTGTGTATTGACAGAATCCGATGCGTGGGAGCGCATTTCAGGACATCTGAATTTTTTGCTACTTTTGTATAGCTAGCATCGTCGTGTTGGAGCGTTTGGTCAGGTTATTGTCAGGTAATCCTCCAACTGCCATATCTGCCCTATTATACCTATCTAGGACTTAAAAACACTTTTGGTGATGTGTTCGTGTGTGTATTAACAGAATCCGATGCGTGGGAGCGCATTTCAAGACATCTGAATTTTTTGCTACTTTTGTATAGCTAGCATCGTCGTGTTGGAGCGTTTGGTCAGGTAATCCTCCAACTGCCATATCTGCCCTATTAGACCTATCTAGGACTTAAAAACACTTTTGGTGATGTGTTCGTGTGTGTATTAACAGAATCCGATGCGTGGGAGCGCATTTCAGGACATCTGAATTTTTTGCTACTTTTGTATAGCTAGCATCGTCGTGTTGGAGCGTTTTGTCAGGTAATCCTCCAACTGCCATATCTGCCCTATTAGACCTATCTAGGACTTAAAAACACTTTTGGTGATGTGTTCGTGTGTGTATTAACAAATCCGATGCGTTGGAGCGCATTTCAGGACATCTGAATTTTTTGCTACTTTTGTATAGCTAGCATCGTCGTGTTGGAGCGTTTTGTCAGGTAATCCTCCAACTGCCATATCTGCCCTATTAGACCTATCTAGGACTTAAAAACACTTTTGGTTATGTGTTCGTGTGTGTATTAACAGAATCCGATGCGTGGGAGCGCATTTCAAGACATCTGAATTTTTTGCTACTTTTGTATAGCTAGCATCGTCGTGTTGGAGCGTTTGGTCAGGTAATCCTCCAACTGCCATATCTGCCCTATTAGACCTATCTAGTACTTAAAAACACTTTTGGTGATGTGTTCGTGTGTGTATTAACAGAATCCGATGCGTTGGAGCGCATTTCAGGACATCTGAATTTTTTGCTACTTTTGTATAGCTAGCATCGTCGTGTTGGAGCGTTTGGTCAGGTAATTGTCAGGTAATCCTCCAACTGCCATATCTGCCCTATTAGACCTATCTAGGACTTAAAAACACTTTTGGTGATGTGTTCGTGTGTGTATTAACAGAATCCGATGCGTGGGAGCGCATTTCAGGACATCTGAATTTTTTGCTACTTTTGTCATCGTCGTGTTGGAGCGTTTGGTCAGGTAATCCTCCAACTGCCATATCTGCCCTATTAGACCTATCTAGTACTTAAAAACACTTTAGGTGATGTGTTCGTGTGTATTAACAGAATCCGATGCGTGGGTGCGCATTTCAGGACATCTGAATTTTTTGCTACTTTTGTATAGCTAGCATCGTCGTGTTGGAGCGTTTGGTCAGGTAATTGTCAGGTAATCCTCCAACTGCCATATCTGCCCTATTAGACCTATCTAGGACTTAAAAACACTTTTGGTGATGTGTTCGTGTGTGTATTAACAGAATCCGATGCGTTGGAGCGCATTTCAGGACATCTGAATTTTTTGCTACTTTTGTATAGCTAGCATCGTCGTGTTGGAGCGTTTTGTCAGGTAATCCTCCAACTGCCATATCTGCCCTATTAGACCTATCTAGGACTTAAAAACACTTTTGGTGATGTGTTCGTGTGTGTATTAACAGAATCCGATGCGTTGGAGCGCATTTCAGGACATCTGAATTTTTTGCTACTTTTGTATAGCTAGCATCGTCGTGTTGGAGCGTTTGGTCAGGTAATTGTCAGGTAATCCTCCAACTGCCATATCTGCCCTATTAGACCTATCTAGGACTTAAAAACACTTTTGGTGATGTGTTCGTGTGTGTATTAACAGAATCCGATTCGTGGGAGCGCATTTCAGGACATCTGAATTTCTTGCTACTTTTGTATAGCTAGCATCGTCGTGTTGGAGCGTTTTGTCAGGTAATCCTCCAACTGCCATATCTGCCCTATTAGACCTATCTAGGACTTAAAAACACTTTTGGTGATGTGTTCGTGTGTGTATTAACAGAATCCGATGCGTGGGAGCGCATTTCAGGACATCTGAATTTTTTGCTACTTTTGTATAGCTAGCATCGTCGTGTTGGAGCGTTTTGTCAGGTAATCCTCCAACTGCCATATCTGCCCTATTAGACCTATCTAGGACTTAAAAACACTTTTGGTGATGTGTTCGTGTGTGTATTAACAGAATCCGATGCGTGGGAGCGCATTTCAGGACATCTGAATTTTTTGCTACTTTTGTATAGCTAGCATCGTCGTGTTGGAGCGTTTTGTCAGGTAATCCTCCAACTGCCATATCTGCCCTATTAGACCTATCTAGGACTTAAAAACACTTTTGGTTATGTGTTCGTGTGTGTATTAACAGAATCCGATGCGTGGGAGCGCATTTCAAGACATCTGAATTTTTTGCTACTTTTGTATAGCTAGCATCGTCGTGTTGGAGCGTTTGGTCAGGTAATCCTCCAACTGCCATATCTGCCCTATTAGACCTATCTAGTACTTAAAAACACTTTTGGTGATGTGTTCGTGTGTGTATTAACAGAATCCGATGCGTTGGAGCGCATTTCAGGACATCTGAATTTTTTGCTACTTTTGTATAGCTAGCATCGTCGTGTTGGAGCGTTTGGTCAGGTAATTGTCAGGTAATCCTCCAACTGCCATATCTGCCCTATTATACCTATCTAGGACTTAAAAACACTTTTGGTGATGTGTTCGTGTGTGTATTAACAGAATCCGATGCGTGGGAGCGCATTTCAAGACATCTGAATTTTTTGCTACTTTTGTATAGCTAGCATCGTCGTGTTGGAGCGTTTTGTCAGGTAATCCTCCAACTGCCATATCTGCCCTATTAGACCTATCTAGGACTTAAAAACACTTTTGGTGATGTGTTCGTGTGTGTATTAACAGAATCCGATGCGTTGGAGCGCATTTCAGGACATCTGAATTTTTTGCTACTTTTGTATAGCTAGCATCGTCGTGTTGGAGCGTTTGGTCAGGTAATTGTCAGGTAATCCTCCAACTGCCATATCTGCCCTATTAGACCTATCTAGGACTTAAAAACACTTTTGGTTATGTGTTCGTGTGTGTATTAACAGAATCCGATGCGTGGGAGCGCATTTCAAGACATCTGAATTTTTTGCTACTTTTGTATAGCTAGCATCGTCGTGTTGGAGCGTTTGGTCAGGTAATCCTCCAACTGCCATATCTGCCCTATTAGACCTATCTAGTACTTAAAAACACTTTTGGTGATGTGTTCGTGTGTGTATTAACAGAATCCGATGCGTTGGAGCGCATTTCAGGACATCTGAATTTTTTGCTACTTTTGTATAGCTAGCATCGTCGTGTTGGAGCGTTTGGTCAGGTAATTGTCAGGTAATCCTCCAACTGCCATATCTGCCCTATTAGACCTATCTAGGACTTAAAAACACTTTTGGTGATGTGTTCGTGTGTGTATTGACAGAATCCGATGCGTTGGAGCGCATTTCAGGACATCTGAATTTTTTGCTACTTTTGTATAGCTAGCATCGTCGTGTTGGAGCGTTTTGTCAGGTAATCCTCCAACTGCCATATCTGCCCTATTAGACCTATCTAGGACTTAAAAACACTTTTGGTGATGTGTTCGTGTGTGTATTAACAGAATCCGTTGCGTTGGAGCGCATTTCAGGACATCTGAATTTTTTGCTACTTTTGTATAGCTAGCATCGTCGTGTTGGAGCGTTTGGTCAGGTAATCCTCCAACTGCCATATCTGCCCTATTAGACCTATCTAGTACTTAAAAACACTTTTGGTGATGTGTTCGTGTGTGTATTAACAGAATCCGATGCGTGGGAGCGCGTTTCAGGACATCTGAATTTTTTGTTACTTTTGTATAGCTGTATCGTCGTGTTGGAGCGTTTGGTCAGGTAATCCTCCAACTGCCATATCTGCCCTATTAGACCTATCGAGTACTTAAAAACACTTTTGGTGATGTGTTCGTGTGTGTATTGACAGAATCCGATGCGTTGGAGCGCATTTCAGGACATCTGAATTTTTTGCTACTTTTGTATAGCTAGCATCGTCGTGTTGGAGCGTTTTGTCAGGTAATCCTCCAACTGCCATATCTGCCCTATTAGACCTATCTAGGACTTAAAAACACTTTTGGTGATGTGTTCGTGTGTGTATTAACAGAATCCGTTGCGTTGGAGCGCATTTCAGGACATCTGAATTTTTTGCTACTTTTGTATAGCTAGCATCGTCGTGTTGGAGCGTTTTGTCAGGTAATCCTCCAACTGCCATATCTGCCCTATTAGACCTATCTAGGACTTAAAAACACTTTTGGTGATGTGTTCGTGTGTGTATTAACAGAATCCGATGCGTGGGAGCGCATTTCAGGACATCTGAATTTTTTGCTACTTTTGTATAGCTAGCATCGTCGTGTTGGAGCGTTTTGTCAGGTAATCCTCCAACTGCCATATCTGCCCTATTAGACCTATCTAGGACTTAAAAACACTTTTGGTGATGTGTTCGTGTGTGTATTAACAGAATCCGATGCGTGGGAGCGCATTTCAGGACATCTGAATTTTTTGCTACTTTTGTCATCGTCGTGTTGGAGCGTTTGGTCAGGTAATCCTCCAACTGCCATATCTGCCCTATTAGACCTATATAGGACTTAAAAACACTTTAGGTGATGTGTTCGTGTGTATTAACAGAATCCGATGCGTGGGTGCGCATTTCAGGACATCTGAATTTTTTGCTACTTTTGTATAGCTAGCATCGTCGTGTTGGAGCGTTTGGTCAGGTAATTGTCAGGTAATCCTCCAACTGCCATATCTGCCCTATTAGACCTATCTAGGACTTAAAAACACTTTTGGTGATGTGTTCGTGTGTGTATTAACAGAATCCGATGCGTTGGAGCGCATTTCAGGACATCTGAATTTTTTGCTACTTTTGTATAGCTAGCATCGTCGTGTTGGAGCGTTTTGTCAGGTAATCCTCCAACTGCCATATCTGCCCTATTAGACCTATCTAGGACTTAAAAACACTTTTGGTGATGTGTTCGTGTGTGTATTAACAGAATCCGATGCGTTGGAGCGCATTTCAGGACATCTGAATTTTTTGCTACTTTTGTATAGCTAGCATCGTCGTGTTGGAGCGTTTGGTCAGGTAATTGTCAGGTAATCCTCCAACTGCCATATCTGCCCTATTAGACCTATCTAGGACTTAAAAACACTTTTGGTGATGTGTTCGTGTGTGTATTAACAGAATCCGATTCGTGGGAGCGCATTTCAGGACATCTGAATTTTTTGCTACTTTTGTATAGCTAGCATCGTCGTGTTGGAGCGTTTTGTCAGGTAATCCTCCAACTGCCATATCTGCCCTATTAGACCTATCTAGGACTTAAAAACACTTTTGGTGATGTGTTCGTGTGTGTATTAACAGAATCCGATGTGTGGGAGCGCATTTCAGGACATCTGAATTTTTTGCTACTTTTGTATAGCTAGCATCGTCGTGTTGGAGCGTTTTGTCAGGTAATCCTCCAACTGCCATATCTGCCCTATTAGACCTATCTAGGACTTAAAAACACTTTTGGTGATGTGTTCGTGTGTGTATTAACAGAATCCGATGCGTGGGAGCGCATTTCAGGACATCTGAATTTTTTGCTACTTTTGTATAGCTAGCATCGTCGTGTTGGAGCGTTTTGTCAGGTAATCCTCCAACTGCCATATCTGCCCTATTAGACCTATCTAGGACTTAAAAACACTTTTGGTTATGTGTTCGTGTGTGTATTAACAGAATCCGATGCGTGGGAGCGCATTTCAAGACATCTGAATTTTTTGCTACTTTTGTATAGCTAGCATCGTCGTGTTGGAGCGTTTGGTCAGGTAATCCTCCAACTGCCATATCTGCCCTATTAGACCTATCTAGGACTTAAAAACACTTTTGGTGATGTGTTCGTGTGTGTATTAACAGAATCCGATGCGTGGGAGCGCATTTCAGGACATCTGAATTTTTTGCTACTTTTGTATAGTTAGCATCGTCGTGTTGGAGCGTTTTGTCAGGTAATCCTCCAACTGCCATATCTGCCCTATTAGACCTATCTAGGACTTAAAAACACTTTTGGTGATGTGTTCGTGTGTGTATTAACAGAATCCGATGCGTTGGAGCGCATTTCAGGACATCTGCATTTTTTGCTACTTTTGTATAGCTAGCATCGTCGTGTTGGAGCGTTTAGTCAGGTAATTGTCAGGTAATCCTCCAACTGCCATATCTGCCCTATTAGACCTATCTAGGACTTAAAAACACTTTTGGTGATGTGTTCGTGTCTGTATTAACAGAATCCGATGCGTGGGAGCGCATTTCAGGACATCTGAATTTTTTGCTACTTTTGTATAGCTAGCATCGTCGTGTTGGAGCGTTTTGTCAGGTAATCCTCCAACTGCCATATCTGCCCTATTAGACCTATCTAGGACTTAAAAACACTTTTGGTGATGTGTTCGTGTGTGTCTTAACAGAATCCGATGCGTGAGAGCGCATTTCAGGACATCTGAATTTTTTGCTACTTTTGTATAGCTAGCATCGTCGTGTTGGAGCGTTTTGTCAGGTAATCCTCCAACTGCCATATCTGCCCTATTAGACCTCTCTAGGACTTAAAAACACTTTTGGTGATGTGTTCGTGTGTGTATTAACAGAATCCGATGCGTGGGAGCGCATTTCAGGACATCTGAATTTTTTGCTACTTTTGTATAGCTAGCATCGTCGTGTTGGAGCGTTTGGTCAGGTAATTGTCAGGTAATCCTCCAACTGCCATATCTGCCCTATTAGACCTATCTAGGACTTAAAAACACTTTTGGTGATGTGTTCGTGTGTGTATTAACAGAATCCGATGCGTGGGAGCGCATTTCAGGACATCTGAATTTTTTGCTACTTTTGTATAGCTAGCATCGTCGTGTTGGAGCGTTTGGTCAGGTAATCCTCCAACTGCCATATCTGCCCTATTAGACCTATCTAGTACTTAAAAACACTTTTGGTGATGTGTTCGTGTGTGTATTAACAGAATCCGATGCGTGGGAGCGCATTTCAGGACATCTGAATTTTTTGCTACTTTTGTATAGCTAGCATCGTCGTGTTGGAGCGTTTGGTCAGGTAATCCTCCAACTGCCATATCTGCCCTATTAGACCTATCTAGGACTTACAAACACTTTTGGTGATGTGTTCGTGTGTGTATTAACAGAATCCGATGCGTTGGAGCGCATTTCAGGACATCTGAATTTTTTGCTACTTTTGTATAGCTAGCATCGTCGTGTTGGAGCGTTTTGTCAGGTATCCTCCAACTGCCATATCTGCCCTATTAGACCTATCTAGGACTTAAAAACACTTTTGGTGATGTGTTCGTGTGTGTATTAACAGAATCCGATGCGTGGGAGCGCATTTCAGGACATCTGAATTTTTTGCTACTTTTGTATAGCTAGCATCGTCGTGTTGGAGCGTTTTGTCAGGTAATCCTCCAAATGCCATATCTGCCCTATTAGACCTATCTAGGACTTAAAAACACTTTTGGTGATGTGTTCGTGTGTGTATTAACAGAATCCGATGCGTTGGAGCGCATTTCAGGACATCTGAATTGTTTGCTACTTTTGTATAGCTAGCATCGTCGTGTTGGAGCGTTTGGTCAGGTAATCCTCCAACTGCCATATCTGCCCTATTAGACCTATCTAGGACTTAAAAACACTTTTGGTGATGTGTTCGTGTGTGTATTAACAGAATCCGATGCGTTGGAGCGCATTTCAGGACATCTGGATTTTTTGCTACTTTTGTATAGCTAGCATCGTCGTGTTGGAGCGTTTTGTCAGGTAATCCTCCAACTGCCATATCTGCCCTATTAGACCTATCTAGGACTTAAAAACACTTTTGGTGATGTGTTCGTGTGTGTATTAACAGAATCCGATGCGTTGGAGCGCATTTCAGGACATCTGAATTTTTTGCTACTTTTGTATAGCTAGCATCGTCGTGTTGGAGCGTTTGGTCAGGTAATCCTCCAACTGCCATATCTGCCCTATTAGACCTATCTAGTACTTAAAAATACTTTTGGTGATCTGTTCGTGTGTGTATTAACAGAATCCGATGCGTGGGAGCGCATTTCAGGACATCTGAATTTTTTGCTACTTTTGTATAGCTAGCATCGTCGTTTTGGAGCGTTTTGTCAGGTAATCCTCCAACTGCCCTATCTGCCCTATTAGACCTATCTAGGACTTAAAAACACTTTTGGTGATGTGTTCGTGTGTGTATTAACAGAATCCGATGCGTTGGAGCGCATTTCAGGACATCTGAATTTTTTGCTACTTTTGTATAGCTAGCATCGTCGTGTTGGAGCGTTTGGTCAGGTAATCCTCCAACTGCCATATCTGCCCTATTAGACCTATCTAGGACTTACAAACACTTTTGGTGATGTGTTCGTGTGTGTATTAACAGAATCCGATGCGCTGGAGCGCATTTCAGGACATCTGAATTTTTTGCTACTTTTGTATAGCTAGCATCGTCGTGTTGGAGCGTTTTGTCAGGTATCCTCCAACTGCCATATCTGCCCTATTAGACCTATCTAGGACTTAAAAACACTTTTGGTGATGTGTTCGTGTGTGTATTAACAGAATCCGATGCGTGGGAGCGCATTTCAGGACATCTGAATTTTTTGCTACTTTTGTATAGCTAGCATCGTCGTGTTGGAGCGTTTTGTCAGGTAATCCTCCAAATGCCATATCTGCCCTATTAGACCTATCTAGGACTTAAAAACACTTTTGGTGATGTGTTCGTGTGTGTATTAACAGAATCCGATGCGTTAGAGCGCATTTCAGGACATCTGAATTGTTTGCTACTTTTGTATAGCTAGCATCGTCGTGTTGGAGCGTTTGGTCAGGTAATCCTCCAACTGCCATATCTGCCCTATTAGACCTATCTAGTACTTAAAAACACTTTTGGTGATGTGTTCGTGTGTGTATTAACAGAATCCGATGCGTTGGAGCGCATTTCAGGACATCTGAATTTTTTGCTACTTTTGTATAGCTAGCATCGTCGTGTTGGAGCGTTTTGTCAGGTAATCCTCCAACTGCCATATCTGCCCTATTAGACCTATCTAGGACTTAAAAACACTTTTGGTGATGTGTTCGTGTGTGTATTAACAGAATCCGATGCGTTGGAGCGCATTTCAGGACATCTGAATTTTTTGCTACTTTTGTATAGCTAGCATCGTCGTGTTGGAGCGTTTTGTCAGGTAATCCTCCAAATGCCATATCTGCCCTATTAGACCTATCTAGGACTTAAAAACACTTTTGGTGATGTGTTCGTGTGTGTATTAACAGAATCCGATGCGTTGGAGCGCATTTCAGGACATCTGGATTTTTTGCTACTTTTGTATAGCTAGCATCGTCGTGTTGGAGCGTTTTGTCAGGTAATCCTCCAACTGCCATATCTGCCCTATTAGACCTATCTAGGACTTAAAAACACTTTTGGTGATGTGTTCGTGTGTGTATTAACAGAATCCGATGCGTTGGAGCGCATTTCAGGACATCTGAATTTTTTGCTACTTTTGTATAGCTAGCATCGTCGTGTTGGAGCGTTTGGTCAGGTAATCCTCCAACTGCCATATCTGCCCTATTAGACCTATCTAGTACTTAAAAATACTTTTGGTGATCTGTTCGTGTGTGTATTAACAGAATCCGATGCGTGGGAGCGCATTTCAGGACATCTGAATTTTTTGCTACTTTTGTATAGCTAGCATCGTCGTTTTGGAGCGTTTTGTCAGGTAATCCTCCAACTGCCCTATCTGCCCTATTAGACCTATCTAGGACTTAAAAACACTTTTGGTGATGTGTTCGTGTGTGTATTAACAGAATCCGATGCGTTGGAGCGCATTTCAGGACATCTGAATTTTTTGCTACTTTTGTATAGCTAGCATCGTCGTGTTGGAGCGTTTGGTCAGGTAATCCTCCAACTGCCATATCTGCCCTATTAGACCTATCTAGGACTTACAAACACTTTTGGTGATGTGTTCGTGTGTGTATTAACAGAATCCGATGCGCTGGAGCGCATTTCAGGACATCTGAATTTTTTGCTACTTTTGTATAGCTAGCATCGTCGTGTTGGAGCGTTTTGTCAGGTATCCTCCAACTGCCATATCTGCCCTATTAGACCTATCTAGGACTTAAAAACACTTTTGGTGATGTGTTCGTGTGTGTATTAACAGAATCCGATGCGTGGGAGCGCATTTCAGGACATCTGAATTTTTTGCTACTTTTGTATAGCTAGCATCGTCGTGTTGGAGCGTTTTGTCAGGTAATCCTCCAAATGCCATATCTGCCCTATTAGACCTATCTAGGACTTAAAAACACTTTTGGTGATGTGTTCGTGTGTGTATTAACAGAATCCGATGCGTTAGAGCGCATTTCAGGACATCTGAATTGTTTGCTACTTTTGTATAGCTAGCATCGTCGTGTTGGAGCGTTTGGTCAGGTAATCCTCCAACTGCCATATCTGCCCTATTAGACCTATCTAGTACTTAAAAACACTTTTGGTGATGTGTTCGTGTGTGTATTAACAGAATCCGATGCGTTGGAGCGCATTTCAGGACATCTGAATTTTTTGCTACTTTTGTATAGCTAGCATCGTCGTGTTGGAGCGTTTTGTCAGGTAATCCTCCAACTGCCATATCTGCCCTATTAGACCTATCTAGGACTTAAAAACACTTTTGGTGATGTGTTCGTGTGTGTATTAACAGAATCCGATGCGTTGGAGCGCATTTCAGGACATCTGAATTTTTTGCTACTTTTGTATAGCTAGCATCGTCGTGTTGGAGCGTTTGGTCAGGTAATCCTCCAACTGCCATATCTGCCCTATTAGACCTATCTAGTACTTAAAAACACTTTTGGTGATCTGTTCGTGTGTGTATTAACAGAATCCGATGCGTGGGAGCGCATTTCAGGACATCTGAATTTTTTGCTACTTTTGTATACCTAGCATCGTCGTGTTGGAGCGTTTTGTCAGGTAATCCTCCAACTGCCATATCTGCCCTATTAGACCTCTCTAGGACTTAAAAACACTTTTGGTGATGTGTTCGTGTGTGTATTAACAGAATCCGATGCGTGGGAGCGCATTTCAGGACATCTGAATTTTTTGCTACTTTTGTATAGCTAGCATCGTCGTGTTGGAGCGTTTGGTCAGGTAATCCTCCAACTGCCATATCTGCCCTATTAGACCTATCTAGGACTTACAAACACTTTTGGTGATGTGTTCGTGTGTGTATTAACAGAATCCGATGCGTTGGAGCGCATTTCAGGACATCTGAATTTTTTGCTACTTTTGTATAGCTAGCATCGTCGTGTTGGAGCGTTTCGTCAGGTATCCTCCAACTGCCATATCTGCCCTATTAGACCTATCTAGGACTTAAAAACACTTTTGGTGATGTGTTCGTGTGTGTATTAACAGAATCCGATGCGTTGGAGCGCATTTCAGGACATCTGAATTTTTTGCTACTTTTGTATAGCTAGCATCGTCGTGTTGGAGCGTTTTGTCAGGTAATCCTCCAACTGCCATATCTGCCCTATTAGACCTATCTAGGACTTAAAAACACTTTTGGTGATGTGTTCGTGTGTGTATTAACAGAATCCGATGCGTTGGAGCGCATTTCAGGACATCTGAATTTTTTGCTACTTTTGTATAGCTAGCATCGTCGTGTTGGAGCGTTTTGTCAGGTAATCCTCCAACTGCCTTATCTGCCCTATTAGACCTATCTAGGACTTAAAAACACTTTTGGTGATGTGTTCGTGTGTGTATTAACAGAATCCGATGCGTTGGAGCGCATTTCAGGACATCTGAATTTTTTGCTACTTTTGTATAGCTAGCATCGTCGTGTTGGAGCGTTTAGTCAGGTAATTGTCAGGTAATCCTCCAACTGCCATATCTGCCCTATTAGACCTATCTAGGACTTTAAAACACTTTTGGTGATGTGTTCGTGTGTGTATTAACAGAATCCGATGCGTGGGAGCGCATTTCAGGACATCTGAATTTTTTGCTACTTTTGTATAGCTAGCATCGTCGTGTTGGAGCGTTTGGTCAGGTAATCCTCCAACTGCCATATCTGCCCTATTAGACCTATCTAGTACTTAAAAACACTTTTGGTGATCTGTTCGTGTGTGTATTAACAGAATCCGATGCGTGGGAGCGCATTTCAGGACATCTGAATTTTTTGCTACTTTTGTATAGCTAGCATCGTCGTGTTGGAGCGTTTTGTCAGGTAATCCTCCAACTGCCATATCTGCCCTATTAGACCTCTCTAGGACTTAAAAACACTTTTGGTGATGTGTTCGTGTGTGTATTAACAGAATCCGATGCGTGGGAGCGCATTTCAGGACATCTGAATTTTTTGCTACTTTTGTATAGCTAGCATTGTCGTGTTGGAGCGTTTTGTCAGGTAATCCTCCAACTGCCATATCTGCCCTATTAGACCTATCTAGGACTTAAAAACACTTTTGGTGATGTGTTTGTGTGTGTATTAACAGAATCCGATGCGTGGGAGCGCATTTCCGGACATCTGAATTTTTTGCTACTTTTGTATAGCTAGCATCGTCGTGTTGGAGCGTTTGGTCAGGTAATCCTCCAACTGCCATATCTGCCCTATTAGACCTATCTAGGACTTACAAACACTTTTGGTGATGTGTTCGTGTGTGTATTAACAGAATCCGATGCGTTGGAGCGCATTTCAGGACATCTGAATTTTTTGCTACTTTTGTATAGCTAGCATCGTCGTGTTGGAGCGTTTTGTCAGGTAATCCTCCAACTGCCTTATCTGCCCTATTAGACCTATCTAGGACTTAAAAACACTTTTGGTGATGTGTTCGTGTGTGTATTAACAGAATCCGATGCGTTGGAGCGCATTTCAGGACATCTGAATTTTTTGCTACTTTTGTATAGCTAGCATCGTCGTGTTGGAGCGTTTGGTCAGGTAATTGTCAGGTAATCCTCCAACTGCAATATCTGCCCTATTAGACCTATCTAGGACTTAAAAACACTTTTGGTGATGTGTTCGTGTGTGTATTAACAGAATCCGATGCGTTGGAGCGCATTTCAGGACATCTGAATTTTTTGCTACTTTTGTCATCGTCGTGTTGGAGCGTTTGGTCAGGTAATCCTCCAACTGCCATATCTGCCCTATTAGACCTATCTAGTACTTAAAAACACTTTTGGTGATGTGTTCGTGTGTGTATTAACAGAATCCGATGCGTGGGTGCGCATTTCAGGACATCTGAATTTTTTGCTACTTTTGTATAGCTAGCATCGTCGTGTTGGAGCGTTTTGTCAGGTAATCCTCCAACTGCCATATCTGCCCTATTAGACCTATCTAGTACTTAAAAACACTTTTGGTGATGTGTTCGTGTGTGTATTAACAGAATCCGATGCGTGGGAGCGCATTTCAGGACATCTGATTTTTTTGCTACTTTTGTATAGCTAGCATCGTCGTGTTGGAGCGTTTTGTCAGGTAATCCTCCAACAGCCTTATCTGCCCTATTAGACCTATCTAGGACTTAAAAACACTTTTGGTGATGTGTTCGTGTGTGTATTAACAGAATCCGATACGTGGGAGCGCATTTCAGGACATCTGAATTTTTTGCTACTTTTGTATAGCTAGCATCGTCGTGTTGGAGCGTTTTGTCAGGTAATCCTCCAACTGCCATATCTGCCCTATTAGACCTATCTAGTACTTAAAAACACTTTTGGTGATGTGTTCGTGTGTGTATTAACAGAATCCGATGCGTGGGAGCGCATTTCAGGACATCTGATTTTGTTGCTACTTTTGTATAGCTAGCATCGTCGTGTTGGAGCGTTTTGTCAGGTAATCCTCCAACTGCCATATCTGCCCTATTAGACCTATCTAGGACTTAAAAACACTTTTAGTGATGTGTTCGTGTGTGTATTAACAGAATCCGATACGTGGCAGCGCATTTCAGGACATCTGAATTTTTTGCTACTTTTGTATAGCTAGCATCGTCGTGTTGGAGCGTTTTGTCAGGTAATCCTCCAACTGCCATATCTGCCCTATTAGACCTATCTAGGACTTAAAAACACTTTTGGTGATGTGTTCGTGTGTGTATTAACAGAATCCGATGCGTTGGAGCGCATTTCAGGACATCTGAATTTTTTGCTACTTTTGTATAGCTAGCATCGTCGTGTTGGAGCGTTTGGTCAGGTAATTGTCAGGTAATCCTCCAACTGCCATATCTGCCCTATTAGACCTATCTAGGACTTAAAATCACTTTTGGTGATGTGTTCGTGTGTGTATAAACAGAATCCGATTCGTGGGAGCGCATTTCAGGACATCTGAATTTTTTGCTACTTTTGTATAGCTAGCATCGTCGTGTTGGAGCGTTTTGTCAGGTAATCCTCCAACTGCCATATCTGCCCTATTAGACCTATCTAGGACTTAAAAACACTTTTGGTGATGTGTTCGTGTGTGTATTAACAGAATCCGATGCGTGGGAGCGCATTTCAGGACATCTGAATTTTTTGCTACTTTTGTATAGCTAGCATCGTCGTGTTGGAGCGTTTTGTCAGGTAATCCTCCAACTGCCTTATCTGCCCTATTAGACCTATCTAGGACTTAAAAACACTTTTGGCGATATGTTCGTGTGTGTATTAACAGAATCCGATGCGTTGGAGCGCATTTCAGGACATCTGAATTTTTTGCTACTTTTGTATACCTAGCATCGTCGTGTTGGAGCGTTTTGTCAGGTAATCCTCCAACTGCCATATCTGCCCTATTAGACCTATCTAGGACTTAAAAACACTTTTGGTGATGTGTTCGTGTGTGTATTAACAGAATCCGATGCGTTGGAGCGCATTTCAGGACATCTGAATTTTTTGCTACTTTTGTATAGCTAGCATCGTCGTGTTGGAGCGTTTGGTCAGGTAATTGTCAGGTAATCCTCCAACTGCCATATCTGCCCTATTAGACCTATCTAGGACTTAAAAACACTTTTAGTGATGTGTTCGTGTGTGTATTAACAGAATCCGATACGTGGGAGCGCATTTCAGAACATCTGAATTTTTTGCTACTTTTGTATAGCTAGCATCGTCGTGTTGGAGCGTTTTGTCAGGTAATCCTCCAACTGCCTTATCTGCCCTATTAGACCTATCTAGGACTTAAGAACACTTTTGGTGATGTGTTCGTGTGTGTATTAACAGAATCCGATGCGTGGGAGCGCATTTCAGGACATCTGAATTTTTTGCTACTTTTGTATAGCTAGCATCGTCGTGTTGGAGCGTTTTGTCAGGTAATCCTCCAACTGCCTTATCTGCCCTATTAGAAATATCTAGGACTTAAAAACACTTTTGGTGATGTGTTCGTGTGTGTATTAACAGAATCCGATGCGTTGGAGCGCATTTCAGGACATCTGAATTTTTTGCTACTTTTGTATACCTAGCATCGTCGTGTTGGAGCGTTTTGTCAGGTAATCCTCCAACTGCCATATCTGCCCTATTAGACCTATCTAGGACTTAAAAACACTTTTGGTGATGTGTTCGTGTGTGTATTAACAGAATCCGATGCGTTGGAGCGCATTTCAGGACATCTGAATTTTTTGCTACTTTTGTATAGCTAGCATCGTCGTGTTGGAGCGTTTGGTCAGGTAATTTTCAGGTAATCCTCCAACTGCCATATCTGCCCTATTAGACCTATCTAGGACTTAAAAACACTTTTGGTGATGTGTTCGTGTGTGTATTAACAGAATCCGATGCGTGGGTGCGCATTTCAGGACATCTGAATTTTTTGCTACTTTTGTATAGCTAGCATCGTCGTGTTGGAGCGTTTTGTCAGGTAATCCTCCAACTGCCATATCTGCCCTATTAGACCTATCTAGGACTTAAAAACACTTTTGGTGATGTGTTCGTGTGTGTATTAACAGAATCCGATGCGTGGGAGCGCATTTCAGGACATCTGAATTTGTTGCTACTTTTGTATAGCTAGCATCGTCGTGTTGGAGCGTTTTGTCAGGTAATCCTCCAACTGCCATATCTGCCCTATTAGACCTACCTAGGACTTAAAAACACTTTTGGTGATGTGTTCGTGTGTGTATTAACAGAATCCGATACGTGGGAGCGCATTTCAGGACATCTGAATTTTTTGCTACTTTTGTATAGCTAGCATCGTCGTGTAGGAGCGTTTTGTCAGGTAATCCTCCAACAGCCTTATCTGCCCTATTAGACCTATCTAGGACTTAAAAACACTTTTGGTGATGTGTTCGTGTGTGTATTAACAGAATCCGATACGTGGGAGCGCATTTCAGGACATCTGAATTTTTTGCTACTTTTGTATAGCTAGCATCGTCGTGTTGGAGCGTTTTGTCAGGTAATCCTCCAACTGCCATATCTGCCCTATTAGACCTATCTAGTACTTAAAAACACTTTTGGTGATGTGTTCGTGTGTGTATTAACAGAATCCGATGCGTGGGAGCGCATTTCAGGACATCTGATTTTGTTGCTACTTTTGTATAGCTAGCATCGTCGTGTTGGAGCGTTTTGTCAGGTAATCCTCCAACTGCCATATCTGCCCTATTAGACCTATCTAGGACTTAAAAACACTTTTAGTGATGTGTTCGTGTGTGTATTAACAGAATCCGATACGTGGCAGCGCATTTCAGGACATCTGAATTTTTTGCTACTTTTGTATAGCTAGCATCGTCGTGTTGGAGCGTTTTGTCAGGTAATCCTCCAACTGCCATATCTGCCCTATTAGACCTATCTAGGACTTAAAAACACTTTTGGTGATGTGTTCGTGTGTGTATTAACAGAATCCGATGCGTTGGAGCGCATTTCAGGACATCTGAATTTTTTGCTACTTTTGTATAGCTAGCATCGTCGTGTTGGAGCGTTTGGTCAGGTAATTGTCAGGTAATCCTCCAACTGCCATATCTGCCCTATTAGACCTATCTAGGACTTAAAAACACTTTTGGTGATGTGTTCGTGTGTGTATAAACAGAATCCGATTCGTGGGAGCGCATTTCAGGACATCTGAATTTTTTGCTACTTTTGTATAGCTAGCATCGTCGTGTTGGAGCGTTTTGTCAGGTAATCCTCCAACTGCCATATCTGCCCTATTAGACCTATCTAGGACTTAAAAACACTTTTGGTGATGTGTTCGTGTGTGTATAAACAGAATCCGATTCGTGGGAGCGCATTTCAGGACATCTGAATTTTTTGCTACTTTTGTATAGCTAGCATCGTCGTGTTGGAGCGTTTTGTCAGGTAATCCTCCAACTGCCTTATCTGCCCTATTAGACCTATCTAGGACTTAAAAACACTTTTGGCGATATGTTCGTGTGTGTATTAACAGAATCCGATGCGTTGGAGCGCATTTCAGGACATCTGAATTTTTTGCTACTTTTGTATACCTAGCATCGTCGTGTTGGAGCGTTTTGTCAGGTAATCCTCCAACTGCCATATCTGCCCTATTAGACCTATCTAGGACTTAAAAACACTTTTGGTGATGTGTTCGTGTGTGTATTAACAGAATCCGATGCGTTGGAGCGCATTTCAGGACATCTGAATTTTTTGCTACTTTTGTATAGCTAGCATCGTCGTGTTGGAGCGTTTGGTCAGGTAATTGTCAGGTAATCCTCCAACTGCCATATCTGCCCTATTAGACCTATCTAGGACTTAAAAACACTTTTAGTGATGTGTTCGTGTGTGTATTAACAGAATCCGATACGTGGGAGCGCATTTCAGAACATCTGAATTTTTTGCTACTTTTGTATAGCTAGCATCGTCGTGTTGGAGCGTTTTGTCAGGTAATCCTCCAACTGCCTTATCTGCCCTATTAGACCTATCTAGGACTTAAGAACACTTTTGGTGATGTGTTCGTGTGTGTATTAACAGAATCCGATGCGTGGGAGCGCATTTCAGGACATCTGAATTTTTTGCTACTTTTGTATAGCTAGCATCGTCGTGTTGGAGCGTTTTGTCAGGTAATCCTCCAACTGCCTTATCTGCCCTATTAGAAATATCTAGGACTTAAAAACACTTTTGGTGATGTGTTCGTGTGTGTATTAACAGAATCCGATGCGTTGGAGCGCATTTCAGGACATCTGAATTTTTTGCTACTTTTGTATACCTAGCATCGTCGTGTTGGAGCGTTTTGTCAGGTAATCCTCCAACTGCCATATCTGCCCTATTAGACCTATCTAGGACTTAAAAACACTTTTGGTGATGTGTTCGTGTGTGTATTAACAGAATCCGATGCGTTGGAGCGCATTTCAGGACATCTGAATTTTTTGCTACTTTTGTATAGCTAGCATCGTCGTGTTGGAGCGTTTGGTCAGGTAATTTTCAGGTAATCCTCCAACTGCCATATCTGCCCTATTAGACCTATCTAGGACTTAAAAACACTTTTGGTGATGTGTTCGTGTGTGTATTAACAGAATCCGATGCGTGGGTGCGCATTTCAGGACATCTGAATTTTTTGCTACTTTTGTATAGCTAGCATCGTCGTGTTGGAGCGTTTTGTCAGGTAATCCTCCAACTGCCATATCTGCCCTATTAGACCTATCTAGGACTTAAAAACACTTTTGGTGATGTGTTCGTGTGTGTATTAACAGAATCCGATGCGTGGGAGCGCATTTCAGGACATCTGAATTTGTTGCTACTTTTGTATAGCTAGCATCGTCGTGTTGGAGCGTTTTGTCAGGTAATCCTCCAACTGCCATATCTGCCCTATTAGACCTACCTAGGACTTAAAAACACTTTTGGTGATGTGTTCGTGTGTGTATTAACAGAATCCGATACGTGGGAGCGCATTTCAGGACATCTGAATTTTTTGCTACTTTTGTATAGCTAGCATCGTCGTGTAGGAGCGTTTTGTCAGGTAATCCTCCAACAGCCTTATCTGCCCTATTAGACCTATCTAGGACTTAAAAACACTTTTGGTGATGTGTTCGTGTGTGTATTAACAGAATCCGATACGTGGGAGCGCATTTCAGGACATCTGAATTTTTTGCTACTTTTGTATAGCTAGCATCGTCGTGTTGGAGCGTTTTGTCAGGTAATCCTCCAACTGCCATATCTGCCCTATTAGACCTATCTAGTACTTAAAAACACTTTTGGTGATGTGTTCGTGTGTGTATTAACAGAATCCGATGCGTGGGAGCGCATTTCAGGACATCTGATTTTGTTGCTACTTTTGTATAGCTAGCATCGTCGTGTTGGAGCGTTTTGTCAGGTAATCCTCCAACTGCCATATCTGCCCTATTAGACCTATCTAGGACTTAAAAACACTTTTAGTGATGTGTTCGTGTGTGTATTAACAGAATCCGATACGTGGCAGCGCATTTCAGGACATCTGAATTTTTTGCTACTTTTGTATAGCTAGCATCGTCGTGTTGGAGCGTTTTGTCAGGTAATCCTCCAACTGCCATATCTGCCCTATTAGACCTATCTAGGACTTAAAAACACTTTTGGTGATGTGTTCGTGTGTGTATTAACAGAATCCGATGCGTTGGAGCGCATTTCAGGACATCTGAATTTTTTGCTACTTTTGTATAGCTAGCATCGTCGTGTTGGAGCGTTTGGTCAGGTAATTGTCAGGTAATCCTCCAACTGCCATATCTGCCCTATTAGACCTATCTAGGACTTAAAAACACTTTTGGTGATGTGTTCGTGTGTGTATAAACAGAATCCGATTCGTGGGAGCGCATTTCAGGACATCTGAATTTTTTGCTACTTTTGTATAGCTAGCATCGTCGTGTTGGAGCGTTTTGTCAGGTAATCCTCCAACTGCCATATCTGCCCTATTAGACCTATCTAGGACTTAAAAACACTTTTGGTGATGTGTTCGTGTGTGTATTAACAGAATCCGATGCGTGGGAGCGCATTTCAGGACATCTGAATTTTTTGCTACTTTTGTATAGCTAGCATCGTCGTGTTGGAGCGTTTTGTCAGGTAATCCTCCAACTGCCTTATCTGCCCTATTAGACCTATCTAGGACTTAAAAACACTTTTGGCGATATGTTCGTGTGTGTATTAACAGAATCCGATGCGTTGGAGCGCATTTCAGGACATCTGAATTTTTTGCTACTTTTGTATACCTAGCATCGTCGTGTTGGAGCGTTTTGTCAGGTAATCCTCCAACTGCCATATCTGCCCTATTAGACCTATCTAGGACTTAAAAACACTTTTGGTGATGTGTTCGTGTGTGTATTAACAGAATCCGATGCGTTGGAGCGCATTTCAGGACATCTGAATTTTTTGCTACTTTTGTATAGCTAGCATCGTCGTGTTGGAGCGTTTGGTCAGGTAATTGTCAGGTAATCCTCCAACTGCCATATCTGCCCTATTAGACCTATCTAGGACTTAAAAACACTTTTAGTGATGTGTTCGTGTGTGTATTAACAGAATCCGATACGTGGGAGCGCATTTCAGAACATCTGAATTTTTTGCTACTTTTGTATAGCTAGCATCGTCGTGTTGGAGCGTTTTGTCAGGTAATCCTCCAACTGCCTTATCTGCCCTATTAGACCTATCTAGGACTTAAGAACACTTTTGGTGATGTGTTCGTGTGTGTATTAACAGAATCCGATGCGTGGGAGCGCATTTCAGGACATCTGAATTTTTTGCTACTTTTGTATAGCTAGCATCGTCGTGTTGGAGCGTTTTGTCAGGTAATCCTCCAACTGCCTTATCTGCCCTATTAGAAATATCTAGGACTTAAAAACACTTTTGGTGATGTGTTCGTGTGTGTATTAACAGAATCCGATGCGTTGGAGCGCATTTCAGGACATCTGAATTTTTTGCTACTTTTGTATACCTAGCATCGTCGTGTTGGAGCGTTTTGTCAGGTAATCCTCCAACTGCCATATCTGCCCTATTAGACCTATCTAGGACTTAAAAACACTTTTGGTGATGTGTTCGTGTGTGTATTAACAGAATCCGATGCGTTGGAGCGCATTTCAGGACATCTGAATTTTTTGCTACTTTTGTATAGCTAGCATCGTCGTGTTGGAGCGTTTGGTCAGGTAATTTTCAGGTAATCCTCCAACTGCCATATCTGCCCTATTAGACCTATCTAGGACTTAAAAACACTTTTGGTGATGTGTTCGTGTGTGTATTAACAGAATCCGATGCGTGGGTGCGCATTTCAGGACATCTGAATTTTTTGCTACTTTTGTATAGCTAGCATCGTCGTGTTGGAGCGTTTTGTCAGGTAATCCTCCAACTGCCATATCTGCCCTATTAGACCTATCTAGTACTTAAAAACACTTTTGGTGATGTGTTCGTGTGTGTATTAACAGAATCCGATGCGTGGGAGCACATTTCAGGACATCTGATTTTTTTGCTACTTTTGTATAGCTAGCATCGTCGTGTTGGAGCGTTTTGTCAGGTAATCCTCCAACTGCCATATCTGCCCTATTAGACCTATCTAGGACTTAAAAACACTTTTAGTGATGTGTTCGTGTGTGTATTAACAGAATCCGATACGTGGGAGCGCATTTCAGGACATCTGAATTTTTTGCTACTTTAGTATAGCTAGCATCGTCGTGTTGGAGCGTTTTGTCAGGTAATCCTCCAACTGCCATATCTGCCCTATTAGACCTATCTAGGACTTAAAAACACTTTTGGTGATGTGTTCGTGTGTGTATTAACAGAATCCGATGCGTTGGAGCGCATTTCAGGACATCTGAATTTTTTGCTACTTTTGTATAGCTAGCATCGTCGTGTTGGAGCGTTTGGTCAGGTAATTGTCAGGTAATCCTCCAACTGCCATATCTGCCCTATTAGACCTATCTAGGACTTAAAAACACTTTTGGTGATGTGTTCGTGTGTGTATAAACAGAATCCGATTCGTGGGAGCGCATTTCAGGACATCTGAATTTTTTGCTACTTTTGTATAGCTAGCATCGTCGTGTTGGAGCGTTTTGTCAGGTAATCCTCCAACTGCCATATCTGCCCTATTAGACCTATCTAGGACTTAAAAACACTTTTGGTGATGTGTTCGTGTGTGTATTAACAGAATCCGATGCGTGGGAGCGCATTTCAGGACATCTGAATTTTTTGCTACTTTTGTATAGCTAGCATCGTCGTGTTGGAGCGTTTGGTCAGGTAATTGTCAGGTAATCCTCCAACTGCCATATCTGCCCTATTAGACCTATCTAGGACTTAAAAACACTTTTGGTGATGTGTTCGTGTGTGTATAAACAGAATCCGATTTGTGGGAGCGCATTTCAGGACATCTGAATTTTTTGCTACTTTTGTATAGCTAGCATCGTCGTGTTGGAGCGTTTTGTCAGGTAATCCTCCAACTGCCATATCTGCCCTATTAGACCTATCTAGGACTTAAAAACACTTTTGGTGATGTGTTCATGTGTGTATAAACAGAATCCGATTCGTGGGAGCGCATTTCAGGACATCTGAATTTTTTGCTACTTTTGTATAGCTAGCATCGTCGTGTTGGAGCGTTTTGTCAGGTAATCCTCCAACTGCCATATCTGCCCTATTAGACCTATCTAGGACTTAAAAACACTTTTGGTGATGTGTTCGTGTGTGTATTAACAGAATCCGATGCGTTGGAGCGCATTTCAGGACATCTGAATTTTTTGCTACTTTTGTATAGCTAGCATCGTCGTGTTGGAGCGTTTTGTCAGGTAATCCTCCAACTGCCATATCTGCCCTATTAGACCTATCTAGGACTTAAAAACACTTTTGGTGATGTGTTCGTGTCTGTATTAACAGAGTTCGATGCGTGGGAGCGCATTTCAGGACATCTGTATTTTTTGCTACTTTTGTATAGCTAGCATCGTCGTGTTGGAGCGTTTTGTCAGGTAATCCTCCAACTGCCATTTCTGCCCTATTAGACCTATCTAGGACTTAAAAACACTTTTGGTGATGTGTTCGTGTGTGTCTTAACAGAATCCGATGCGTGAGAGCGCATTTCAGGACATCTGAATTTTTTGCTACTTTTGTATAGCTAGCATCGTCGTGTTGGAGCGTTTTGTCAGGTAATCCTCCAACTGCCATATCTGCCCTATTAGACCTATCTAGGACTTAAAAACACTTTTGGTGATGTGTTCGTGTGTGTATTAACAGAATCCGATGCGTTGGAGCGCATTTCAGGACATCTGAATTTTTTGCTACTTTTGTATAGCTAGCATCGTCGTGTTGGAGCGTTTTGTCAGGTAATCCTCCAACTGCCATATCTGCCCTATTAGACCTATCTAGGACTTAAAAACACTTTTGGTGAAGTGTTCGTGTGTGTATTAACAGAATCCGATGCGCGGGAGCGCTTTTCAGGACATCTGAATTTTTTGCTACTTTTGTATAGCTGGCATCGTCGTGTTGGAGCGTTTTGTCAGGTAATCCTCCAACTGCCATATCTGCCCTATTAGACCTCTCTAGGACTTAAAAACACTTTTGGTGATGTGTTCGTGTGTGTATTAACAGAATCCGATGCGTGGGAGCGCATTTCAGGACATCTGAATTTTTTGCTACTTTTGTATAGCTAGCATCGTCGTGTTGGAGCGTTTTGTCAGGTAATCCTTCAACTGCCATATCTGCCCTATTAGACCTATCTAGGACTTAAAAACACTTTTGGTGATGTGTTCGTGTGTGTATTAACAGAATCCGATGCGTGGGAGCGCATTTCAGGACATCTGAATTTTTTGCTACTTTTGTATAGCTAGCATCGTCGTGTTGGAGCGTTTGGTCAGGTAAGCCTCCAACTGCCATATTTGCCCTATTAGACCTATCTAGGACTTACAAACACTTTTGGTGATATGTTCGTGTGTGTATTAACAGAATCCGATGCGTTGGAGCGCATTTCAGGACATCTGAATTTTTTGCTACTTTTGTATAGCTAGCATCGTCGTGTTGGAGCGTTTTGTCAGGTATCCTCCAACTGCCATATCTGCCCTATTAGACCTATCTAGGACTTAAAAACACTTTTGGTGATGTGTTCGTGTGTGTATTAACAGAATCCGATGCGTTGGAGAGCATTTCAGGACATCTGAATTTTTTGCTACTTTTGTATAGCTAGCATCGTCGTGTTGGAGCGTTTTGTCAGGTAATCCTCCAACTGCCATATCTGCCCTATTAGACCTATCTAGGACTTAAAAACACTTTTGGTGATGTGTTCGTGTGTGTATTAACAGAATCCGATGCGTGGGAGCGCATTTCAGGACATCTGAATTTTTTGCTACTTTTGTATAGCTAGCATCGTCGTGTTGGAGCGTTTTGTCAGGTAATCCTTCAACTGCCATATCTGCCCTATTAGACCTATCTAGGACTTAAAAACACTTTTGGTGATGTGTTCGTGTGTGTATTAACAGAATCCGATGCGTGGGAGCGCATTTCAGGACATCTGAATTTTTTGCTACTTTTGTATAGCTAGCATCGTCGTGTTGGAGCGTTTGGTCAGGTAAGCCTCCAACTGCCATATTTGCCCTATTAGACCTATCTAGGACTTACAAACACTTTTGGTGATGTGTTCGTGTGTGTATTAACAGAATCCGATGCGTTGGAGCGCATTTCAGGACATCTGAATTTTTTGCTACTTTTGTATAGCTAGCATCGTCGTGTTGGAGCGTTTTGTCAGGTATCCTCCAACTGCCATATCTGCCCTATTAGACCTATCTAGGACTTAAAAACACTTTTGGTGATGTGTTCGTGTGTGTATTAACAGAATCCGATGCGTTGGAGAGCATTTCAGGACATCTGAATTTTTTGCTACTTTTGTATAGCTAGCATCGTCGTGTTGGAGCGTTTTGCCAGGTAATCCTCCAACTGCCATATCTGCCCTATTAGACCTATCTAGGACTTAAAAACACTTTTGGTGATGTGTTCGTGTGTGTATTAACAGAATCCGATGCGTGGGAGCGCATTTCAGGACATCTGAATGTTTTGCTACTTTTGTATAGCTAGCATCGTCGTGTTGGAGCGTTTTGTCAGGTAATCCTCCAACTGCCATATCTGCCCTATTAGACCTATCTAGGACTTAAAAACACTTTTGGTGATGTGTTCGTGTGTGTATTAACAGAATCCGATGCGTTGGAGCGCATTTCAGGACATCTGAATTTTTTGCTACTTTTGTATAGCTAGCATCGTCGTGTTGGAGCGTTTGGTCAGGTAATTGTCAGGTAATCCTCCAACTTCCATATCTGCCCTATTAGACCTATCTAGGACTTAAAAACACTTTTGGTGATGTGTTCGTGTGTGTATTAACAGAATCCGATGCGTGGGAGCGCATTTCAGGACATCTGAATTTTTTGCTACTTTTGTCATCGTCGTGTTGGAGCGTTTGGTCAGGTAATCCTCCAACTGCCATATCTGCCCTATTAGACCTATCTAGGACCTAAAAACACTTTAGGTGATGTGTTCGTGTGTGTATTAACAGAATCCGATGCGTGGGTGCGCATTTCAGGACATCTGAATTTTTTGCTACTTTTGTATAGCTAGCATCGTCGTGTTGGAGCGTTTTGTCAGGTAATCCTCCAACTGCCATATCTGCCCTATTAGACCTATCTAGTACTTAAAAACACTTTTGGTGATGTGTTCGTGTGTGTATTAACAGAATCCGATGCGTGGGAGCGCATTTCAGGACATCTGAATTTTTTGCTACTTTTGTATAGCTAGCATCGTCGTGTTGGAGCGTTTTGTCAGGTAATCCTCCAACTGCCATATCTGCCCTATTAGACCTATCTAGGACTTAAAAACACTTTTGGTGATGTGTTCGTGTGTGTATTAACAGAATCCGATTCGTGGGAGCGCATTTCAGGACATCTGAATTTTTTGCTACTTTTGTATAGCTAGCATCGTCGTGTTGGAGCGTTTTGTCAGGTAATCCTCCAACTGCCATATCTGCCCTATTAGACCTATCTAGGACTTAAAAACACTTTTGGTGATGTGTTCGTGTGTGTATTAACAGAATCCGATGCGTGGGAGCGCATTTCAGGACATCTGAATTTTTTGCTACTTTTGTATAGCTAGCATCGTCGTGTTGGAGCGTTTGGTCAGGTAATCCTCCAACTGCCATATCTGCCCTATTAGACCTATCTAGTACTTAAAAACACTTTTGGTGATGTGTTCGTGTGTGTATTAACAGAATCCGATGCGTGGGAGCGCATTTCAGGACATCTGAATTTTTTGCTACTTTTGTATAGCTAGCATCGTCGTGTTGGAGCGTTTGGTCAGGTAATCCTCCAACTGCCATATCTGCCCTATTAGACCTATCTAGTACTTAAAAACACTTTTGGTGATGTGTTCGTGTGTGTATTAACAGAATCCGATGCGTTGGAGCGCATTTCAGGACATCTGAATTTTTTGCTACTTTTGTATAGCTAGCATCGTCGTGTTGGAGCGTTTGGTCAGGTAATTGTCAGGTAATCCTCCAACTGCCATATCTGCCCTATTAGACCTATCTAGGACTTAAAAACACTTTTGGTGATGTGTTCGTGTGTGTATTAACAGAATCCGATGCGTGGGAGCGCATTTCAGGACATCTGAATTTTTTGCTACTTTTGTATAGCTAGCATCGTCGTGTTGGAGCGTTTGGTCAGGTAATCCTCCAACTGCCATATCTGCCCTATTAGACCTATCTAGGACTTAAAAACACTTTTAGTGATGTGTTCGTGTGTGTATTAACAGAATCCGATACGTGGGAGCGCATTTCAGAACATCTGAATTTTTTGCTACTTTTGTATAGCTAGCATCGTCGTGTTGGAGCGTTTTGTCAGGTAATCCTCCAACTGCCTTATCTGCCCTATTAGACCTATCTAGGACTTAAGAACACTTTTGGTGATGTGTTCGTGTGTGTATTAACAGAATCCGATGCGTGGGAGCGCATTTCAGGACATCTGAATTTTTTGCTACTTTTGTATAGCTAGCATCGTCGTGTTGGAGCGTTTTGTCAGGTAATCCTCCAACTGCCTTATCTGCCCTATTAGAAATATCTAGGACTTAAAAACACTTTTGGTGATGTGTTCGTGTGTGTATTAACAGAATCCGATGCGTTGGAGCGCATTTCAGGACATCTGAATTTTTTGCTACTTTTGTATACCTAGCATCGTCGTGTTGGAGCGTTTTGTCAGGTAATCCTCCAACTGCCATATCTGCCCTATTAGACCTATCTAGGACTTAAAAACACTTTTGGTGATGTGTTCGTGTGTGTATTAACAGAATCCGATGCGTTGGAGCGCATTTCAGGACATCTGAATTTTTTGCTACTTTTGTATAGCTAGCATCGTCGTGTTGGAGCGTTTGGTCAGGTAATTTTCAGGTAATCCTCCAACTGCCATATCTGCCCTATTAGACCTATCTAGGACTTAAAAACACTTTTGGTGATGTGTTCGTGTGTGTATTAACAGAATCCGATGCGTGGGTGCGCATTTCAGGACATCTGAATTTTTTGCTACTTTTGTATAGCTAGCATCGTCGTGTTGGAGCGTTTTGTCAGGTAATCCTCCAACTGCCATATCTGCCCTATTAGACCTATCTAGTACTTAAAAACACTTTTGGTGATGTGTTCGTGTGTGTATTAACAGAATCCGATGCGTGGGAGCACATTTCAGGACATCTGATTTTTTTGCTACTTTTGTATAGCTAGCATCGTCGTGTTGGAGCGTTTTGTCAGGTAATCCTCCAACTGCCATATCTGCCCTATTAGACCTATCTAGGACTTAAAAACACTTTTAGTGATGTGTTCGTGTGTGTATTAACAGAATCCGATACGTGGGAGCGCATTTCAGGACATCTGAATTTTTTGCTACTTTTGTATAGCTAGCATCGTCGTGTTGGAGCGTTTTGTCAGGTAATCCTCCAACTGCCATATCTGCCCTATTAGACCTATCTAGGACTTAAAAACACTTTTGGTGATGTGTTCGTGTGTGTATTAACAGAATCCGATGCGTTGGAGCGCATTTCAGGACATCTGAATTTTTTGCTACTTTTGTATAGCTAGCATCGTCGTGTTGGAGCGTTTGGTCAGGTAATTGTCAGGTAATCCTCCAACTGCCATATCTGCCCTATTAGACCTATCTAGGACTTAAAAACACTTTTGGTGATGTGTTCGTGTGTGTATAAACAGAATCCGATTCGTGGGAGCGCATTTCAGGACATCTGAATTTTTTGCTACTTTTGTATAGCTAGCATCGTCGTGTTGGAGCGTTTTGTCAGGTAATCCTCCAACTGCCATATCTGCCCTATTAGACCTATCTAGGACTTAAAAACACTTTTGGTGATGTGTTCGTGTGTGTATTAACAGAATCCGATGCGTGGGAGCGCATTTCAGGACATCTGAATTTTTTGCTACTTTTGTATAGCTAGCATCGTCGTGTTGGAGCGTTTGGTCAGGTAATTGTCAGGTAATCCTCCAACTGCCATATCTGCCCTATTAGACCTATCTAGGACTTAAAAACACTTTTGGTGATGTGTTCGTGTGTGTATAAACAGAATCCGATTTGTGGGAGCGCATTTCAGGACATCTGAATTTTTTGCTACTTTTGTATAGCTAGCATCGTCGTGTTGGAGCGTTTTGTCAGGTAATCCTCCAACTGCCATATCTGCCCTATTAGACCTATCTAGGACTTAAAAACACTTTTGGTGATGTGTTCATGTGTGTATAAACAGAATCCGATTCGTGGGAGCGCATTTCAGGACATCTGAATTTTTTGCTACTTTTGTATAGCTAGCATCGTCGTGTTGGAGCGTTTTGTCAGGTAATCCTCCAACTGCCATATCTGCCCTATTAGACCTATCTAGGACTTAAAAACACTTTTGGTGATGTGTTCGTGTGTGTATTAACAGAATCCGATGCGTTGGAGCGCATTTCAGGACATCTGAATTTTTTGCTACTTTTGTATAGCTAGCATCGTCGTGTTGGAGCGTTTTGTCAGGTAATCCTCCAACTGCCATATCTGCCCTATTAGACCTATCTAGGACTTAAAAACACTTTTGGTGATGTGTTCGTGTCTGTATTAACAGAGTTCGATGCGTGGGAGCGCATTTCAGGACATCTGTATTTTTTGCTACTTTTGTATAGCTAGCATCGTCGTGTTGGAGCGTTTTGTCAGGTAATCCTCCAACTGCCATTTCTGCCCTATTAGACCTATCTAGGACTTAAAAACACTTTTGGTGATGTGTTCGTGTGTGTCTTAACAGAATCCGATGCGTGAGAGCGCATTTCAGGACATCTGAATTTTTTGCTACTTTTGTATAGCTAGCATCGTCGTGTTGGAGCGTTTTGTCAGGTAATCCTCCAACTGCCATATCTGCCCTATTAGACCTATCTAGGACTTAAAAACACTTTTGGTGATGTGTTCGTGTGTGTATTAACAGAATCCGATGCGTTGGAGCGCATTTCAGGACATCTGAATTTTTTGCTACTTTTGTATAGCTAGCATCGTCGTGTTGGAGCGTTTTGTCAGGTAATCCTCCAACTGCCATATCTGCCCTATTAGACCTATCTAGGACTTAAAAACACTTTTGGTGATGTGTTCGTGTGTGTATTAACAGAATCCGATGCGCGGGAGCGCTTTTCAGGACATCTGAATTTTTTGCTACTTTTGTATAGCTGGCATCGTCGTGTTGGAGCGTTTTGTCAGGTAATCCTCCAACTGCCATATCTGCCCTATTAGACCTCTCTAGGACTTAAAAACACTTTTGGTGATGTGTTCGTGTGTGTATTAACAGAATCCGATGCGTGGGAGCGCATTTCAGGACATCTGAATTTTTTGCTACTTTTGTATAGCTAGCATCGTCGTGTTGGAGCGTTTTGTCAGGTAATCCTTCAACTGCCATATCTGCCCTATTAGACCTATCTAGGACTTAAAAACACTTTTGGTGATGTGTTCGTGTGTGTATTAACAGAATCCGATGCGTGGGAGCGCATTTCAGGACATCTGAATTTTTTGCTACTTTTGTATAGCTAGCATCGTCGTGTTGGAGCGTTTGGTCAGGTAAGCCTCCAACTGCCATATTTGCCCTATTAGACCTATCTAGGACTTACAAACACTTTTGGTGATATGTTCGTGTGTGTATTAACAGAATCCGATGCGTTGGAGCGCATTTCAGGACATCTGAATTTTTTGCTACTTTTGTATAGCTAGCATCGTCGTGTTGGAGCGTTTTGTCAGGTATCCTCCAACTGCCATATCTGCCCTATTAGACCTATCTAGGACTTAAAAACACTTTTGGTGATGTGTTCGTGTGTGTATTAACAGAATCCGATGCGTTGGAGAGCATTTCAGGACATCTGAATTTTTTGCTACTTTTGTATAGCTAGCATCGTCGTGTTGGAGCGTTTTGTCAGGTAATCCTCCAACTGCCATATCTGCCCTATTAGACCTATCTAGGACTTAAAAACACTTTTGGTGATGTGTTCGTGTGTGTATTAACAGAATCCGATGCGTGGGAGCGCATTTCAGGACATCTGAATTTTTTGCTACTTTTGTATAGCTAGCATCGTCGTGTTGGAGCGTTTTGTCAGGTAATCCTTCAACTGCCATATCTGCCCTATTAGACCTATCTAGGACTTAAAAACACTTTTGGTGATGTGTTCGTGTGTGTATTAACAGAATCCGATGCGTGGGAGCGCATTTCAGGACATCTGAATTTTTTGCTACTTTTGTATAGCTAGCATCGTCGTGTTGGAGCGTTTGGTCAGGTAAGCCTCCAACTGCCATATTTGCCCTATTAGACCTATCTAGGACTTACAAACACTTTTGGTGATGTGTTCGTGTGTGTATTAACAGAATCCGATGCGTTGGAGCGCATTTCAGGACATCTGAATTTTTTGCTACTTTTGTATAGCTAGCATCGTCGTGTTGGAGCGTTTTGTCAGGTATCCTCCAACTGCCATATCTGCCCTATTAGACCTATCTAGGACTTAAAAACACTTTTGGTGATGTGTTCGTGTGTGTATTAACAGAATCCGATGCGTTGGAGAGCATTTCAGGACATCTGAATTTTTTGCTACTTTTGTATAGCTAGCATCGTCGTGTTGGAGCGTTTTGCCAGGTAATCCTCCAACTGCCATATCTGCCCTATTAGACCTATCTAGGACTTAAAAACACTTTTGGTGATGTGTTCGTGTGTGTATTAACAGAATCCGATGCGTGGGAGCGCATTTCAGGACATCTGAATGTTTTGCTACTTTTGTATAGCTAGCATCGTCGTGTTGGAGCGTTTTGTCAGGTAATCCTCCAACTGCCATATCTGCCCTATTAGACCTATCTAGGACTTAAAAACACTTTTGGTGATGTGTTCGTGTGTGTATTAACAGAATCCGATGCGTTGGAGCGCATTTCAGGACATCTGAATTTTTTGCTACTTTTGTATAGCTAGCATCGTCGTGTTGGAGCGTTTGGTCAGGTAATTGTCAGGTAATCCTCCAACTTCCATATCTGCCCTATTAGACCTATCTAGGACTTAAAAACACTTTTGGTGATGTGTTCGTGTGTGTATTAACAGAATCCGATGCGTGGGAGCGCATTTCAGGACATCTGAATTTTTTGCTACTTTTGTCATCGTCGTGTTGGAGCGTTTGGTCAGGTAATCCTCCAACTGCCATATCTGCCCTATTAGACCTATCTAGGACCTAAAAACACTTTAGGTGATGTGTTCGTGTGTGTATTAACAGAATCCGATGCGTGGGTGCGCATTTCAGGACATCTGAATTTTTTGCTACTTTTGTATAGCTAGCATCGTCGTGTTGGAGCGTTTTGTCAGGTAATCCTCCAACTGCCATATCTGCCCTATTAGACCTATCTAGTACTTAAAAACACTTTTGGTGATGTGTTCGTGTGTGTATTAACAGAATCCGATGCGTGGGAGCGCATTTCAGGACATCTGAATTTTTTGCTACTTTTGTATAGCTAGCATCGTCGTGTTGGAGCGTTTTGTCAGGTAATCCTCCAACTGCCATATCTGCCCTATTAGACCTATCTAGGACTTAAAAACACTTTTGGTGATGTGTTCGTGTGTGTATTAACAGAATCCGATTCGTGGGAGCGCATTTCAGGACATCTGAATTTTTTGCTACTTTTGTATAGCTAGCATCGTCGTGTTGGAGCGTTTTGTCAGGTAATCCTCCAACTGCCATATCTGCCCTATTAGACCTATCTAGGACTTAAAAACACTTTTGGTGATGTGTTCGTGTGTGTATTAACAGAATCCGATGCGTGGGAGCGCATTTCAGGACATCTGAATTTTTTGCTACTTTTGTATAGCTAGCATCGTCGTGTTGGAGCGTTTGGTCAGGTAATCCTCCAACTGCCATATCTGCCCTATTAGACCTATCTAGTACTTAAAAACACTTTTGGTGATGTGTTCGTGTGTGTATTAACAGAATCCGATGCGTGGGAGCGCATTTCAGGACATCTGAATTTTTTGCTACTTTTGTATAGCTAGCATCGTCGTGTTGGAGCGTTTGGTCAGGTAATCCTCCAACTGCCATATCTGCCCTATTAGACCTATCTAGTACTTAAAAACACTTTTGGTGATGTGTTCGTGTGTGTATTAACAGAATCCGATGCGTGGGTGCGCATTTCAGGACATCTGAATTTTTTGCTACTTTTGTATAGCTAGCATCGTCGTGTTGGAGCGTTTTGTCAGGTAATCCTCCAACTGCCATATCTGCCCTATTAGACCTATCTAGGACTTAAAAACACTTTTGGTTATGTGTTCGTGTGTGTATTAACAGAATCCGATGCGTGGGAGCGCGTTTCAGGACATCTGAATTTTTTGCTACTTTTGTATAGCTGCATCGTCGTGTTGGAGCGTTTGGTCAGGTAATCCTCCAACTGCCATATCTGCCCTATTAGACCTATCTAGTACTTAAAAACACTTTTGGTGATGTGTTCGTGTGTGTATTAACAGAATCCGATGCGTGGGAGCGCATTTCAGGACATCTGAATTTTTTGCTACTTTTGTATAGCTAGCATCGTCGTGTTGGAGCGTTTTGTCAGGTAATCCTCCAACTGCCATATCTGCCCTATTAGACCTATCTAGGACTTAAAAACACTTTTGGTGATGTGTTCGTGTGTGTATTAACAGAATCCGATGCGTGGGAGCGCATTTCAGGACATCTGAATGTTTTGCTACTTTTGTATAGCTAGCATCGTCGTGTTGGAGCGTTTTGTCAGGTAATCCTCCAACTGCCATATCTGCCCTATTAGACCTATCTAGGACTTAAAAACACTTTTGGTGATGTGTTCGTGTGTGTATTAACAGAATCCGATGCGTTGGAGCGCATTTCAGGACATCTGAATTTTTTGCTACTTTTGTATAGCTAGCATCGTCGTGTTGGAGCGTTTTGTCAGGTAATCCTCCAACTGCCATATCTGCCCTATTAGACCTATCTAGGACTTAAAAACACTTTTGGTGATGTGTTCGTGTGTGTATTAACAGAATCCGATGCGTGGGAGCGCATTTCAGGACATCTGAATTTTTTGCTACTTTTGTATAGCTAGCATCGTCGTGTTGGAGCGTTTGGTCAGGTAATCCTCCAACTGCCATATCTGCCCTATTAGACCTATCTAGTACTTAAAAACACTTTTGGTGATGTGTTCGTGTGTGTATTAACAGAATCCGATGCGTTGGAGCGCATTTCAGGACATCTGAATTTTTTGCTAATTTTGTATAGCTAGCATCGTCGTGTTGGAGCGTTTTGTCAGGTAATCCTCCAACTGCCATATCTGCCCTATTAGACCTATCTAGGACTTAAAAACACTTTTGGTGATGTGTTCGTGTGTGTATTAACAGAATCCGATGCGTGGGTGCGCATTTCAGGACATCTGAATTTTTTGCTACTTTTGTATAGCTAGCATCGTCGTGTTGGAGCGTTTTGTCAGGTAATCCTCCAACTGCCATATCTGCCCTATTAGACCTATCTAGGACTTAAAAACACTTTTGGTTATGTGTTCGTGTGTGTATTAACAGAATCCGATGCGTGGGAGCGCGTTTCAGGACATCTGAATTTTTTGCTACTTTTGTATAGCTGCATCGTCGTGTTGGAGCGTTTCGTCAGGTAATCCTCCAACTGCCATATCTGCCCTATTAGACCTATCTAGTACTTAAAAACACTTTTGGTGATGTGTTCGTGTGTGTATTAACAGAATCCGATGCGTGGGAGCGCATTTCAGGACATCTGAATTTTTTGCTACTTTTGTATAGCTAGCATCGTCGTGTTGGAACGTTTTGTCAGGTAATCCTCCAACTGCCATATCTGCCCTATTAGACCTATCTAGGACTTGAAACACTTTTGGTGATGTGTTCGTGTGTGTATTGACAGAATCCGATGCGTTGGAGCGCATTTCAGGACATCTGAATTTTTTGCTACTTTTGTATAGCTAGCATCGTCGTGTTGGAGCGTTTTGTCAGGTAATCCTCCAACTGCCATATCTGCCCTATTAGACCTATCTAGGACTTAAAAACACTTTTGGTTATGTGTTCGTGTGTGTATTAACAGAATCCGATGCGTGGGAGCGCGTTTCAGGACATCTGAATTTTTTGCTACTTTTGTATAGCTGCATCGTCGTGTTGGAGCGTTTGGTCAGGTAATCCTCCAACTGCCATATCTGCCCTATTAGACCTATCTAGTACTTAAAAACACTTTTGGTGATGTGTTCGTGTGTGTATTAACAGAATCCGATGCGTGGGAGCGCATTTCAGGACATCTGAATTTTTTGCTACTTTTGTATAGCTAGCATCGTCGTGTTGGAACGTTTTGTCAGGTAGTCCTCCAACTACCATATCTGCCCTATTAGACCTATCTAGGACTTGAAACACTTTTGGTGATGTGTTCGTGTGTGTATTGACAGAATCCGATGCGTTGGAGCGCATTTCAGGACATCTGAATTTTTTGCTACTTTTGTATAGCTAGCATCGTCGTGTTGGAGCGTTTTGTCAGGTAATCCTCCAACTGCCATATCTGCCCTATTAGACCTATCTAGGACTTAAAAACACTTTTGGTGATGTGTTCGTGTGTGTATTAACAGAATCCGATGCGTGGGAGCGCATTTCAGGACATCTGAATTTTTTGCTACTTTTGTATAGCTAGCATCGTCGTGTTGGAGCGTTTTGTCAGGTAATCCTCCAACTGCCATATCTGCCCTATTAGACCTATCTAGGACTTAAAAACACTTTTGGTGATGTGTTCGTGTGTGTATTAACAGAATCCGATGCGTGGGAGCGCATTTCAGGACATCTGAATTTTTTGCTACTTTTGTATAGCTAGCATCGTCGTGTTGGAGCGTTTGGTCAGGTAATCCTCCAACTGCCATATCTGCCCTATTAGACCTATCTAGTACTTAAAAACACTTTTGGTGATGTGTTCGTGTGTGTATTAACAGAATCCGATGCGTTGGAGCGCATTTCAGGACATCTGAATTTTTTGCTAATTTTGTATAGCTAGCATCGTCGTGTTGGAGCGTTTTGTCAGGTAATCCTCCAACTGCCATATCTGCCCTATTAGACCTATCTAGGACTTAAAAACACTTTTGGTGATGTGTTCGTGTGTGTATTAACAGAATCCGATGCGTGGGTGCGCATTTCAGGACATCTGAATTTTTTGCTACTTTTGTATAGCTAGCATCGTCGTGTTGGAGCGTTTTGTCAGGTAATCCTCCAACTGCCATATCTGCCCTATTAGACCTATCTAGGACTTAAAAACACTTTTGGTGATGTGTTCGTGTGTGTATTAACAGAATCCGATGCGTGGGAACGCGTTTCAGGACATCTGAATTTTTTGCTACTTTTGTATAGCTGCATCGTCGTGTTGGAGCGTTTGGTCAGGTAATCCTCCAACTGCCATATCTGCCCTATTAGACCTATCTAGTACTTAAAAACACTTTTGGTGATGTGTTCGTGTGTGTATTAACAGAATCCGATGCGTGGGAGCGCATTTCAGGACATCTGAATTTTTTGCTACTTTTGTATAGCTAGCATCGTCGTGTTGGAACGTTTTGTCAGGTAATCCTCCAACTGCCATATCTGCCCTATTAGACCTATCTAGGACTTGAAACACTTTTGGTGATGTGTTCGTGTGTGTATTGACAGAATCCGATGCGTTGGAGCGCATTTCAGGACATCTGAATTTTTTGCTACTTTTGTATAGCTAGCATCGTCGTGTTGGAGCGTTTGGTCAGGTAATCCTCCAACTGCCATATCTGCCCTATTAGACCTATCTAGGACTTAAAAACACTTTTGGTGATGTTGTCGTGTGTGTATTAACAGAATCCGATGCGTGGGAGCGCATTTCAGGACATCTGAATTTTTTGCTACTTTTGTATAGCTAGCATCGTCGTGTTGGAGCGTTTGGTCAGGTAATCCTCCAACTGCCATATCTGCCCTATTAGACCTATCTAGTACTTAAAAACACTTTTGGTGATGTGTTCGTGTGTGTATTAACAGAATCCGATGCGTTGGAGCGCATTTCAGGACATCTGAATTTTTTGCTAATTTTGTATAGCTAGCATCGTCGTGTTGGAGCGTTTTGTCAGGTAATCCTCCAACTGCCATATCTGCCCTATTAGACCTATCTAGGACTTAAAAACACTTTTGGTGATGTGTTCGTGTGTGTATTAACAGAATCCGATGCGTGGGAGCGCATTTCAGGACATCTGAATTTTTTGCTAGTTTTGTATAGCTAGCATCGTCGTGTTGGAGCGTTTTGTCAGGTAATCCTCCAACTGCCATATCTGCCCTATTAGACCTATCTAGGACTTAAAAACACTTTTGGTGATGTGTTCGTGTGTGTATTAACAGAATCCGATGCGTTGGAGCGCATTTCAGGACATCTGAATTTGTTGCTACTTTTGTATAGCTAGCATCGTCGTGTTGGAGCGTTTGGTCAGGTAATTGTCAGGTAATCCTCCAACTGCCATATCTGCCCTATTAGACCTATCTAGGACTTAAAAACACTTTTGGTGATGTGTTCGTGTCTGTATTAACAGAATCCGATGCGTTGGAGCGCATTTCAGGACATCTGAATTTTTTGCTACTTTTGTATAGCTAGCATCGTCGTGTTGGAGCGTTTTGTCAGGTAATCCTCCAACTGCCATTTCTGCCCTATTAGACCTATCTAGGACTTAAAAACACTTTTAGTGATGTGGTCGTGTGTGTCTTAACAGAATCCGATGCGTGAGAGCGCATTTCAGGACATCTGAATTTTTTGCTACTTTTGTATAGCTAGCATCGTCGTGTTGGAGCGTTTTGTCGGGTAATCCTCCAACTGCCATATCTGCCCTATTACACCTATCTAGGACTTAAAAACACTTTTGGTGATGTGTTCGTGTGTGTATTAACAGAATCCGATGCGTTGGAGCGCATTTCAGGACATCTGAATTTTTTGCTACTTTTGTATAGCTAGCATCGTCGTGTTGGAGCGTTTTGTCAGGTAATCCTCCAACTGCCATATCTGCCCTATTAGACCTATCTAGGACTTGAAAACACTTTTGGTGATGTGTTCGTGTGTGTATTAACAGAATCCGATGCGCGGGAGCGCTTTTCAGGACATCTGAATTTTTTGCTACTTTTGTATAGCTAGCATCGTCGTGTTGGAGCGTTTGGTCAGGTAATCCTCCAACTGCCATATCTGCCCTATTAGACCTATCTAGGACTTAAAAACACTTTTGGTGATGTGTTCGTGTGTGTATTAACAGAATCCGATGCGTGGGAGCGCATTTCAGGACATCTGAATTTTTTGCTACTTTTGTATAGCTAGCATCGTCGTGTTGGAGCGTTTTGTCAGGTAATCCTCCAACTGCCATATCTGCCCTATTAGACCTCTCTAGGACTTAAAAACACTTTTGGTGATGTGTTCGTGTGTGTATTAACAGAATCCGATGCGTGGGAGCGCATTTCAGGACATCTGAATTTTTTGCTACTTTTGTATAGCTAGCATCGTCGTGTTGGAGCGTTTGGTCAGGTAAGCCTCCAACTGCCATATTTGCCCTATTAGACCTATCTAGGACTTACAAACACTTTGGGTGATGTGTTCGTGTGTGTATTAACAGAATCCGATGCGTTGGAGCGCATTTCAGGACATCTGAATTTTTTGCTACTTTTGTATAGCTAGCATCGTCGTGTTGGAGCGTTTTGTCAGGTATCCTCCAACTGCCATATCTGCCCTATTAGACCTATCTAGGACTTAAAAACACTTTTGGTGATGTGTTCGTGTGTGTATTAACAGAATCCGATGCGTTGGAGAGCATTTCAGGACATCTGAATTTTTTGCTACTTTTGTATAGCTAGCATCGTCGTGTTGGAGCGTTTGGTCAGGTAATCCTCCAACTGCCATATCTGCCCTATTAGACCTATCTAGTACTTAAAAACACTTTTGGTGATGTGTTCGTGTGTGTATTAACAGAATCCGATGCGTGGGAGCGCATTTCAGGACATCTGAATGTTTTGCTACTTTTGTATAGCTAGCATCGTCGTGTTGGAGCGTTTTCTCAGGTAATCCTCCAACTGCCATATCTGCCCTATTAGACCTATCTAGGACTTAAAAACACTTTTGGTGATGTGTTCGTGTGTGTATTAACAGAATCCGATGCGTTGGAGCGCATTTCAGGACATCTGAATTTTTGGCTACTTTTGTATAGCTAGCATCGTCGTGTTGGAGCGTTTGGTCAGGTAATGGTCAGGTAATCCTCCAACTGCCATATCTGCCCTATTAGACCTATCTAGGACTTAAAAACACTTTTGGTGATGTGTTCGTGTGTGTATTAACAGAATCCGATGCGTGGGAGCGCATTTCAGGACATCTGAATTTTTTGCTACTTTTGTATAGCTATCATCGTCGTGTTGGAGCGTTTGGTCAGGTAATCCTCCAACTGCCATATCTGCCCTATTAGACCTATCTAGTACTTAAAAACACTTTTGGTGATGTGTTCGTGTGTGTATTAACAGAATCCGATGCGTTGGAGCGCATTTCAGGACATCTGAATTTTTTGCTACTTTTGTATAGCTAGCATCGTCGTGTTGGAGCGTTTTGTCAGGTATCCTCCAACTGCCATATCTGCCCTATTAGACCTATCTAGGACTTAAAAACACTTTTGGTGATGTGTTCGTGTGTGTATTAACAGAATCCGATGCGTGGGAGCGCATTTCAGGACATCTGAATTTTTTGCTACTTTTGTATAGCTAGCATCGTCGTGTTGGAGCGTTTTGTCAGGTAATCCTCCAACTGCCATATCTGCCCTATTAGACCTATCTAGGACTTAAAAACACTTTTGGTGATGTGTTCGTGTGTGTATTAACAGAATCCGATTCGTGGGAGCGCATTTCAGGACATCTGAATTTTTTGCTACTTTTGTATAGCTAGCATCGTCGTGTTGGAGCGTTTTGTCAGGTAATCCTCCAACTGCCATATCTGCCCTATTAGACCTATCTAGGACTTAAAAACACTTTTGGTGATGTGTTCGTGTGTGTATTAACAGAATCCGATGCGTGGGAGCGCATTTCAGGACATCTGAATTTTTTGCTACTTTTGTATAGCTAGCATCGTCGTGTTGGAGCGTTTGGTCAGGTAATCCTCCAACTGCCATATCTGCCCTATTAGACCTATCTAGTACTTAAAAACACTTTTGGTGATGTGTTCATGTGTGTATTAACAGAATCCGATGCGTGGGTGCGCATTTCAGGACATCTGAATTTTTTGCTACTTTTGTATAGCTAGCATCGTCGTGTTGGAGCGTTTTGTCAGGTAATCCTCCAACTGCCATATCTGCCCTATTAGACCTATCTAGGACTTAAAAACACTTTTGGTGATGTGTTCGTGTGTGTATTAACAGAATCCGATGCGTGGGAGCGCGTTTCAGGACATCTGAATTTTTTGTTACTTTTGTATAGCTGTATCGTCGTGTTGGAGCGTTTGGTCAGGTAATCCTCCAACTGCCATATCTGCCCTATTAGACCTATCGAGTACTTAAAAACACTTTTGGTGATGTGTTCGTGTGTGTATTAACAGAATCCGATGCGTGGGAGCGCATTTCAGGACATCTGAATTTTTTGCTACTTTTGTATAGCTAGCATCGTCGTGTTGGAGCGTTTTGTCAGGTAATCCTCCAACTACCATATCTGCCCTATTAGACCTATCTAGGACTTAAAAACACTTTTGGTGATGTGTTCGTGTGTGTATTAACAGAATCCGATGCGTGGGAGCGCGTTTCAGGACATCTGAATTTTTTGTTACTTTTGTATAGCTGTATCGTCGTGTTGGAGCGTTTGGTCAGGTAATCCTCCAACTGCCATATCTGCCCTATTAGACCTATCGAGTACTTAAAAACACTTTTGGTGATGTGTTCGTGTGTGTATTGACAGAATCCGATGCGTTGGAGCGCATTTCAGGACATCTGAATTTTTTGCTACTTTTGTATAGCTAGCATCGTCGTGTTGGAGCGTTTTGTCAGGTAATCCTCCAACTGCCATATCTGCACTATTAGACCTATCTAGGACTTAAAAACACTTTTGGTGATGTGTTCGTGTGTGTATTAACAGAATCCGTTGCGTTGGAGCGCATTTCAGGACATCTGAATTTTTTGCTACTTTTGTATAGCTAGCATCGTCGTGTTGGAGCGTTTTGTCAGGTAATCCTCCAACTGCCATATCTGCCCTATTAGACCTATCTAGGACTTAAAAACACTTTTGGTGATGTGTTCGTGTGTGTATTAACAGAATCCGATGCGTGGGAGCGCATTTCAGGACATCTGAATTTTTTGCTACTTTTGTATAGCTAGCATCGTCGTGTTGGAGCGTTTTGTCAGGTAATCCTCCAACTGCCATATCTGCCCTATTAGACCTATCTAGGACTTAAAAACACTTTTGGTGATGTGTTCGTGTGTGTATTAACAGAATCCGATGCGTGGGAGCGCATTTCAGGACATCTGAATTTTTTGCTACTTTTGTATAGCTAGCATCGTCGTGTTGGAGCGTTTGGTCAGGTAATCCTCCAACTGCCATATCTGCCCTATTAGACCTATCTAGGACTTACAAACACTTTTGGTGATGTGTTCGTGTGTGTATTAACAGAATCCGATGCGTTGGAGCGCATTTCAGGACATCTGAATTTTTTGCTACTTTTGTATAGCTAGCATCGTCGTGTTGGAGCGTTTTGTCAGGTATCCTCCAACTGCCATATCTGCCCTATTAGACCTATCTAGGACTTAAAAACACTTTTGGTGATGTGTTCGTGTGTGTATTAACAGAATCCGATGCGTTGGAGCGCATTTCAGGACATCTGAATTTTTTGCTACTTTTGTATAGCTAGCATCGTCGTGTTGGAGCGTTTTGTCAGGTAATCCTCCAACTGCCATATCTGCCCTATTAGACCTATCTAGGACTTAAAAACACTTTTGGTGATGTGTTCGTGTCTGTATTAACAGAATCCGATGCGTGGGAGCGCATTTCAGGACATCTGAATTTTTTGCTACTTTTGTATAGCTAGCATCGTCGTGTTGGAGCGTTTGGTCAGGTAATTGTCAGGTAATCCTCCAACTGCCATATCTGCCCTATAAGACCTATCAAGGACTTAAAAACACTTTTGGTGATGTGTTCGTGTGTGTATTAACAGAATCCGATGCGTGGGAGCGCATTTCAGGACATCTGAATTTTTTGCTACTTTTGTATAGCTAGCATCGTCGTGTTGGAGCGTTTTGTCAGGTAATCCTCCAACTGCCATATCTGCCCTATTAGACCTATCTAGGACTTAAAAACACTTTTGGTAATGTGTTCGTGTGTGTGTTAACAGAATCCGATGCGTGGGAGCGCATTTCAGGACATCTGAATTTTTTGCTACTTTTGTATAGCTAGCATCGTCGTGTTGGAGCGTTTTGTCAGGTAATCCTCCAAATGCCATATCTGCCCTATTAGACCTATCTAGGACTTAAAAACACTTTTGGTGATGTGTTCGTGTGTGTATTAACAGAATCCGATGCGTTGGAGCGCATTTCAGGACATCTGAATTTTTTGCTACTTTTGTATAGCTAGCATCGTCGTGTTGGAGCGTTTAGTCAGGTAATTGTCAGGTAATCCTCCAACTGCCATATCTGCCCTATTAGACCTATCTAGGACTTAAAAACACTTTTGGTGATGTGTTCGTGTGTGTATTAACAGAATCCGATGCGTGGGAGCGCATTTCAGGACATCTGAATTTTTTGCTACTTTTGTATAGCTAGCATCGTCGTGTTGGAGCGTTTGGTCAGGTAATCCTCCAACTGCCATATCTGCCCTATTAGACCTATCTAGGACTTACAAACACTTTTGGTGATGTGTTCGTGTGTGTATTAACAGAATCCGATGCGTTGGAGCGCATTTCAGGACATCTGAATTTTTTGCTACTTTTGTATAGCTAGCATCGTCGTGTTGGAGCGTTTTGTCAGGTATCCTCCAACTGCCATATCTGCCCTATTAGACCTATCTAGGACTTAAAAACACTTTTGGTGATGTGTTCGTGTGTGTATTAACAGAATCCGATGCGTTGGAGCGCATTTCAGGACATCTGAATTTTTTGCTACTTTTGTATAGCTAGCATCGTCGTGTTGGAGCGTTTTGTCAGGTAATCCTCCAACTGCCATATCTGCCCTATTAGACATATCTAGGACTTAAAAACACTTTTGGTGATGTGTTCGTGTCTGTATTAACAGAATCCGATGCGCGGGAGCGCATTTCAGGACATCTGAATTTTTTGCTACTTTTGTATAGCTAGCATCGTCGTGTTGGAGCGTTTGGTCAGGTAATTGTCAGGTAATCCTCCAACTGCCATATCTGCCCTATAAGACCTATCTAGGACTTAAAAACACTTTTGGTGATGTGTTCGTGTGTGTATTAACAGAATCCGATGCGTGGGAGCGCATTTCAGGACATCTGAATTTTTTGCTACTTTTGTATAGCTAGCATCGTCGTGTTGGAGCGTTTTGTCAGGTATCCTCCAACTGCCATATCTGCCCTATTAGACCTATCTAGGACTTAAAAACACTTTTGGTGATGTGTTCGTGTGTGTATTAACAGAATCCGATGCGTTGGAGCGCATTTCAGGACATCTGAATTTTTTGCTACTTTTGTATAGCTAGCATCGTCGTGTTGGAGCGTTTTGTCAGGTAATCCTCCAACTGCCATATCTGCCCTATTAGACCTATCTAACACTTAAAAACACTTTTGGTGATGTGTTCGTGTGTGTATTAACAGAATCCGATGCGTGGGAGCGCATTTCAGGAAATCTGAATTTTTTGCTACTTTTGTATAGCTAGCATCGTCGTGTTGGAGCGTTTGGTCAGGTAATCCTCCAACTGCCATATCTGCCCTATTAGACCTATCTAGGACTTAAAAACACTTTTGGTGATGTGTTCGTGTGTGTATTAACAGAATCCGATGCGTTGGAGCGCATTTCAGGACATCTGAATTTTTTGCTACTTTTGTATAGCTAGCATCGTCGTGTTGGAGCGTTTTGTCAGGTATCCTCCAACTGCCATATCTGCCCTATTAGACCTATCTAGGACTTAAAAACACTTTTGGTGATGTGTTCGTGTGTGTATTAACAGAATCCGATGCGTTGGAGCGCATTTCAGGACATCTGAATTTTTTGCTACTTTTGTATAGCTAGCATCGTCGTGTTGGAGCGTTTTGTCAGGTAATCCTCCAACTGCCATATCTGCCCTATTAGACCTATCTAGGACTTAAAAACACTTTTGGTGATGTGTTCGTGTATGTATTAACAGAATCCGATGCGTTGGAGCGCATTTCAGGACATCTGAATTTTTTGCTACTTTTGTATAGCTAGCATCGTCGTGTTGGAGCGTTTGGTCAGGTAATTGTCAGGTAATCCTCCAACTGCCATATCTGCCCTATAAGACCTATCTAGGACTTAAAAACACTTTTGGTGATGTGTTCGTGTGTGTATTAACAGAATCCGATGCGTGGGAGCGCATTTCAGGACATCTGAATTTTTTGCTACTTTTGTATAGCTAGCATCGTCGTGTTGGAGCGTTTTGTCAGGTAATCCTCCAAATGCCATATCTGCCCTATTAGACCTATCTAGGACTTAAAAACACTTTTGGTGATGTGTTCGTGTGTGTATTAACAGAATCCGATGCGTTGGAGCGCATTTCAGGACATCTGAATTTTTTGCTACTTTTGTATAGCTAGCATCGTCGTGTTGGAGCGTTTGGTCAGGTAATTGTCAGGTAATCCTCCAACTGCCATATCTGCCCTATTAGACCTATCTAGGACTTAAAAATACTTTTGGTGATGTGTTCGTGTGTGTATTAACAGAATCCGATGCGTTGGAGCGCATTTCAGGACATCTGAATTTTTTGCTACTTTTGTATAGCTAGCATCGTCGTGTTGGAGCGTTTTGTCAGGTAATCCTCCAACTGCCATATCTGCCCTATTAGACCTATCTAGGACTTAAAAACACTTTTAGTGATGTGTTCGTGTGTGTATTAACAGAATCCGATGCGTGGGAGCGCATTTCAGGACATCTGAATTTTTTGCTACTTTTGTATAGCTAGCATCGTCGTGTTGGAGCGTTTTGTCAGGTAATCCTCCAACTGCCATATCTGCCCTATTAGACCTATCTAGGACTTACAAACACTTTTGGTGATGTGTTCGTGTGTGTATTAACAGAATCCGATGCGTTGGAGCGCATTTCCGGACATCTGAATTTTTTGCTACTTTTGTATAGCTAGCATCGTCGTGTTGGAGCGTTTTGTCAGGTATCCTCCAACTGCCATATCTGCCCTATTAGACCTATCTAGGACTTAAAAACACTTTTGGTGATGTGAATCCGATGCGTTGGAGCGCATTTCAGGACATCTGAATTTTTTGCTACTTTTGTATAGCTAGCATCGTCGTGTTGGAGCGTTTTGTCAGGTAATCCTCCAACTGCCATATCTGCCCTATTAGACATATCTAGGACTTAAAAACACTTTTGGTGATGTGTTCGTGTCTGTATTAACAGAATCCGATGCGTGGGAGCGCATTTCAGGACATCTGAATTTTTTGCTACTTTTGTATAGCTAGCATCGTCGTGTTGGAGCGTTTGGTCAGGTAATTGTCAGGCAATCCTCCAACTGCCATATCTGCCCTATAAGACCTATCTAGGACTTAAAAACACTTTTGGTGATGTGTTCGTGTGTGTATTAACAGAATCCGATGCGTGGGAGCGCATTTCAGGACATCTGAATTTTTTGCTACTTTTGTATAGCTAGCATCGTCGTGTTGGCGCGTTTTGTCAGGTAATCCTCCAACTGCCATATCTGCCCTATTAGACCTATCTAGGACTTAAAAACACTTTTGGTGATGTGTTCGTGTGTGTATTAACAGAATCCGATGCGTTGGAGCGCATTTCAGGACATCTGAATTTTTTGCTACTTTTGTATAGCTAGCATCGTCGTGTTGGAGCGTTTTGTCAGGTATCCTCCAACTGCCATATCTGCCATATTAGACCTATCTAGGACTTAAAAACACTTTTGGTGATGTGTTCGTGTGTGTATTAACAGAATCCGATGCGCTGGAGCGCATTTCAGGACATCTGAATTTTTTGCTACTTTTGTATAGCTAGCATCGTCGTGTTGGAGCGTTTTGTCAGGTAATCCTCCAACTGCCATATCTGCCCTATTAGACCTATCTAGGACTTAAAAACACTTTTGGTGATGTGTTCGTGTGTGTATTAACAGAATGTTGAAAGTGATGGAGCGTTTTGTCAGGTAATCCTCCAACTGCCATATCTGCCCTATTAGACCTATCTAGGACTTAAAAACACTTTTGGTGATGTGTTCGTGTGTGTATTAACAGAATCCGATGCGTTGGAGCGCATTTCAGGACATCTGAATTTTTTGCTACTTTTGTATAGCTAGCATCGTCGTGTTGGAGCGTTTTGTCAGGTAATCCTCCAACTGCCATATCTGCCCTATTAGACCTATCTAGGACTTAAAAACACTTTTGGTGATGTGTTCGTGTGTGTATTAACAGAATCCGATGCGTGGGAACGCATTTCAGGACATCTGAATTTTTTGCTACTTTTGTATAGCTAGCATCGTCGTGTTGGAGCGTTTTGTCAGGTAATCCTCCAACTGCCATATCTGCCCTATTAGACCTAACTAGGACTTAAAAACACTTTTGGTGATGTGTTCGTGTGTGTATTAACAGAATCCGATGCGTGGGAGCGCATTTCAGGACATCTGAATTTTTTGCTACTTTTGTATAGCTAGCATCGTCGTGTTGGAGCGTTTGGTCAGGTAATTGTCAGGTAATCCTCTAACTGCCATATCTGCCCTATTAGACCTATCTAGGACTTAAAAACACTTTTTGTGATGTTTTCGTGTGTGTATTAACAGAATCCGATGCGTTGGAGCGCATTTCAGGACATCTGAATTTTTTGCTACTTTTGTATAGCTAGCATCGTCGTGTTGGAGCGTTTTGTCAGGTAATCCTCCAACTGCCATATCTGCCCTATTAGACCTATCTAGGACTTAAAAACACTTTTGGTGATGTGTTCGTGTGTGTATTAACAGAATCCGATGCGTGGGAGCGCATTTCAGGACATCTGAATTTTTTGCTACTTTTGTATAGCTAGCATCGTCGTGTTGGAGCGTTTGGTCAGGTAATTGTCAGGTAATCCTCCAACTGCCATATCTGCCCTATTAGACCTATCTAGGACTTAAAAACACTTTTGGTGATGTGTTCGTGTGTGTATTAACAGAATCCGATGCGTGGGAGCGCATTTCAGGACATCTGAATTTTTTGCTACTTTTGTATGGCTAGCATCGTCGTGTTGGAGCGTTTTGTCAGGTTATCCTCCAACTGCCATATCGGCCCTATTAGAGCTATCTAGGACTTAAAAACACCTTTGGTGATGTGTTCGTGTGTGTATTAACAGAATCCGATGCATTGGAGCGCATTTCAGGACATCTGAATTTTTTGCTACTTTTGTATAGCTAGCATCGTCGTGTTGGAGCGTTTTGTCAGGTAATCCTCCAACTGCCATATCTGCCCTATTAGACCTATCTAGGACTTAAAAACACTTTTGGTAATGTGTTCGTGTGTGTGTTAACAGAATCCGATGCGTGGGAGCGCATTTCAGGACATCTGAATTTTTTGCTACTTTTGTATAGCTAGCATCGTCGTGTTGGAGCGTTTTGTCAGGTTATCCTCCAACTGCCATATCGGCCCTATTAGAGCTATCTAGGACTTAAAAACACCTTTGGTGATGTGTTCGTGTGTGTATTAACAGAATCCGATGCATTGGAGCGCATTTCAGGACATCTGAATTTTTTGCTACTTTTGTATAGCTAGCATCGTCGTGTTGGAGCGTTTTGTCAGGTAATCCTCCAACTGCCATATCTGCCCTATTAGACCTAACTAGGACTTAAAAACACTTTTGGTGATGTGTTCGTGTGTGTATTAACAGAATCCGATGCGTGGGAGCGCATTTCAAGACATCTGAATTTTTTGCTACTTTTGTATAGCTAGCATCGTCGTGTTGGAGCGTTTGGTCAGGTAATTGTCAGGTAATCCTCCAACTGCCATATCTGCCCTATTAGACCTATCTAGGACTTAAAAACAATTTTGGTGATGTGTTCGTGTGTGTATTAACAGAATCCGATGCGTTGGAGCGCATTTCAGGACATCTGAATTTTTTGCTACTTTTGTATAGCATCGTCGTGTTGGAGCGTTTTGTCAGGTAATCCTCCAACTGCCATATCTGCCCTATTAGACCTATCTAGGACTTAAAAACACTTTTGGTGATGTGTTCGTGTGTGTATTAACAGAATCCGATGCGTGGGAGCGCATTTCAGGACATCTGAATTTTTTGCTACTTTTGTATAGCTAGCATCGTCGTGTTGGAGCGTTTGGTCAGGTAATTGTCAGGTAATCCTCCAACTGCCATATCTGCCCTATTAGACCTATCTAGGACTTAAAAATACTTTTGGTGATGTGTTCGTGTGTGTATTAACAGAATCCGATGCGTTGGAGCGCATTTCAGGACATCTGAATTTCTTGCTACTTTTGTATAGCTAGCATCGTCGTGTTGGAGCGTTTGGTCAGGTAATCCTCCAACTGCCATATCTGCCCTATTAGACCTATCTAGGACTTAAAAACACTTTTGGTGATGTGTTCGTGTGTGTATTAACAGAATCCGATGCGTTGGAGCGCATTTCAGGACATCTGAATTTTTTGCTACTTTTGTATAGCTAGCATCGTCGTGTTGGAGCGTTTTGTCAGGTAATCCTCCAACTGCCATATCTGCCCTATTAGACCTATCTAGGACTTAAAAACACTTTTGGTGATGTGTTCGTGTCTGTATTAACAGAATCCGATGCGTGGGAGCGCATTTCAGGACATCTGAATTTTTTGCTACTTTTGTATAGCTAGCATCGTCGTGTTGGAGCGTTTGGTCAGGTAATTGTCAGGTAATCCTCCAACTGCCATATCTGCCCTATAAGACCTATCAAGGACTTAAAAACACTTTTGGTGATGTGTTCGTGTGTGTATTAACAGAATCCGATGCGTGGGAGCGCATTTCAGGACATCTGAATTTTTTGCTACTTTTGTATAGCTAGCATCGTCGTGTTGGAGCGTTTTGTCAGGTAATCCTCCAACTGCCATATCTGCCCTATTAGACCTATCTAGGACTTAAAAACACTTTTGGTAATGTGTTCGTGTGTGTGTTAACAGAATCCGATGCGTGGGAGCGCATTTCAGGACATCTGAATTTTTTGCTACTTTTGTATAGCTAGCATCGTCGTGTTGGAGCGTTTTGTCAGGTAATCCTCCAAATGCCATATCTGCCCTATTAGACCTATCTAGGACTTAAAAACACTTTTGGTGATGTGTTCGTGTGTGTATTAACAGAATCCGATGCGTTGGAGCGCATTTCAGGACATCTGAATTTTTTGCTACTTTTGTATAGCTAGCATCGTCGTGTTGGAGCGTTTGGTCAGGTAATTGTCAGGTAATCCTCCAACTGCCATATCTGCCCTATTAGACCTATCTAGGACTTAAAAACACTTTTGGTGATGTGTTCGTGTGTGTATTAACAGAATCCGATGCGTGGGAGCGCATTTCAGGACATCTGAATTTTTTGCTACTTTTGTATAGCTAGCATCGTCGTGTTGGAGCGTTTGGTCAGGTAATCCTCCAACTGCCATATCTGCCCTATTAGACCTATCTAGGACTTACAAACACTTTTGGTGATGTGTTCGTGTGTGTATTAACAGAATCCGATGCGTTGGAGCGCATTTCAGGACATCTGAATTTTTTGCTACTTTTGTATAGCTAGCATCGTCGTGTTGGAGCGTTTTGTCAGGTATCCTCCAACTGCCATATCTGCCCTATTAGACCTATCTAGGACTTAAAAACACTTTTGGTGATGTGTTCGTGTGTGTATTAACAGAATCCGATGCGTTGGAGCGCATTTCAGGACATCTGAATTTTTTGCTACTTTTGTATAGCTAGCATCGTCGTGTTGGAGCGTTTTGTCAGGTAATCCTCCAACTGCCATATCTGCCCTATTAGACCTATCTAGGACTTAAAAACACTTTTGGTGATGTGTTCGTGTATGTATTAACAGAATCCGATGCGTTGGAGCGCATTTCAGGACATCTGAATTTTTTGCTACTTTTGTATAGCTAGCATCGTCGTGTTGGAGCGTTTGGTCAGGTAATTGTCAGGTAATCCTCCAACTGCCATATCTGCCCTATAAGACCTATCTAGGACTTAAAAACACTTTTGGTGATGTGTTCGTGTGTGTATTAACAGAATCCGATGCGTGGGAGCGCATTTCAGGACATCTGAATTTTTTGCTACTTTTGTATAGCTAGCATCGTCGTGTTGGAGCGTTTTGTCAGGTAATCCTCCAAATGCCATATCTGCCCTATTAGACCTATCTAGGACTTAAAAACACTTTTGGTGATGTGTTCGTGTGTGTATTAACAGAATCCGATGCGTTGGAGCGCATTTCAGGACATCTGAATTTTTTGCTACTTTTGTATAGCTAGCATCGTCGTGTTGGAGCGTTTGGTCAGGTAATTGTCAGGTAATCCTCCAACTGCCATATCTGCCCTATTAGACCTATCTAGGACTTAAAAATACTTTTGGTGATGTGTTCGTGTGTGTATTAACAGAATCCGATGCGTTGGAGCGCATTTCAGGACATCTGAATTTTTTGCTACTTTTGTATAGCTAGCATCGTCGTGTTGGAGCGTTTTGTCAGGTAATCCTCCAACTGCCATATCTGCCCTATTAGACCTATCTAGGACTTAAAAACACTTTTGGTGATGTGTTCGTGTGTGTATTAACAGAATCCGATGCGTGGGAGCGCATTTCAGGACATCTGAATTTTTTGCTACTTTTGTATAGCTAGCATCGTCGTGTTGGAGCGTTTGGTCAGTTAATCCTCCAACTGCCATATCTGCCCTATTAGACCTATCTAGGACTTACAAACACTTTTGGTGATGTGTTCGTGTGTGTATTAACAGAATCCGATGCGTTGGAGCGCATTTCAGGACATCTGAATTTTTTGCTACTTTTGTATAGCTAGCATCGTCGTGTTGGAGCGTTTTGTCAGGTATCCTCCAACTGCCATATCTGCCCTATTAGACCTATCTAGGACTTAAAAACACTTTTGGTGATGTGTTCGTGTGTGTATTAACAGAATCCGATGCGTTGGAGCGCATTTCAGGACATCTGAATTTTTTGCTACTTTTGTATAGCTAGCATCGTCGTGTTGGAGCGTTTTGTCAGGTAATCCTCCAACTGCCATATCTGCCCTATTAGACATATCTAGGACTTAAAAACACTTTTGGTGATGTGTTCGTGTCTGTATTAACAGAATCCGATGCGTGGGAGCGCATTTCAGGACATCTGAATTTTTTGCTACTTTTGTATAGCTAGCATCGTCGTGTTGGAGCGTTTGGTCAGGTAATTGTCAGGTAATCCTCCAACTGCCATATCTGCCCTATAAGACCTATCTAGGACTTAAAAACACTTTTGGTGATGTGTTCGTGTGTGTATTAACAGAATCCGATGCGTGGGAGCGCATTTCAGGACATCTGAATTTTTTGCTACTTTTGTATAGCTAGCATCGTCGTGTTGGCGCGTTTTGTCAGGTAATCCTCCAACTGCCATATCTGCCCTATTAGACCTATCTAGGACTTAAAAACACTTTTGGTGATGTGTTCGTGTGTGTATTAACAGAATCCGATGCGTTGGAGCGCATTTCAGGACATCTGAATTTTTTGCTACTTTTGTATAGCTAGCATCGTCGTGTTGGAGCGTTTTGTCAGGTATCCTCCAACTGCCATATCTGCCCTATTAGACCTATCTAGGACTTAAAAACACTTTTGGTGATGTGTTCGTGTGTGTATTAACAGAATCCGATGCGCTGGAGCGCATTTCAGGACATCTGAATTTTTTGCTACTTTTGTATAGCTAGCATCGTCGTGTTGGAGCGTTTTGTCAGGTAATCCTCCAACTGCCATATCTGCCCTATTAGACCTATCTAGGACTTAAAAACACTTTTGGTGATGTGTTCGTGTGTGTATTAACAGAATGTTGAAAGTGATGGAGCGTTTTGTCAGGTAATCCTCCAACTGCCATATCTGCCCTATTAGACCTATCTAGGACTTAAAAACACTTTTGGTGATGTGTTCGTGTGTGTATTAACAGAATCCGATGCGTTGGAGCGCATTTCAGGACATCTGAATTTTTTGCTACTTTTGTATAGCTAGCATCGTCGTGTTGGAGCGTTTGGTCAGGTAATTGTCAGGTAATCCTCCAACTGCCATATCTGCCCTATTAGACCTATCTAGGACTTAAAAACACTTTTGGTGATGTGTTCGTGTGTATATTAACAGAATCCGATGCGTGGGAGCGCATTTCAGGACATCTGAATTTTTTGCTACTTTTGTATATCGTCGTGTTGGAGCGTTTGGTCAGGTAATTGTCAGGTAATCCTCCAACTGCCATATCTGCCCTATTAGACCTATCTAGGACTTAAAAACACTTTTGGTGATGTGTTCGTGTGTGTATTAACAGAATCCGATGCGTGGGAACGCATTTCAGGACATCTGAATTTTTTGCTACTTTTGTATAGCTAGCATCGTCGTGTTGGAGCGTTTTGTCAGGTAATCCTCCAACTGCCATATCTGCCCTATTAGACCTAACTAGGACTTAAAAACACTTTTGGTGATGTGTTCGTGTGTGTATTAACAGAATCCGATGCGTGGGAGCGCATTTCAGGACATCTGAATTTTTTGCTACTTTTGTATAGCTAGCATCGTCGTGTTGGAGCGTTTTGTCAGGTAATCCTCCAACTGCCATATCTGCCCTATTAGACCTATCTAGGACTTAAAAACACTTTTGGTGATGTGTTCGTGTGTGTATTAACAGAATCCGATGCCTTGGAGCGCATTTCAGGGCATCTGAATTTCTTGCTACTTTTGTATAGCTAGCATCGTCGTGTTGGAGCGTTTTGTCAGGTAATCCTCCAACTGCCATATCTGCCCTATTAGACCTATCTAGGACTTAAAAACACTTTTGGTGATGTGTTCGTGTGTGTATTAACAGAATCCGATGCGTGGGAGCGCATTTCAGGACATCTGAATTTTTTGCTACTTTTGTATAGCTAGCATCGTCGTGTTGGAGCGTTTGGTCAGGTAATCCTCCAACTACCATATCGGCCCTATTAGACCTATCTAGGACTTAAAAACACCTTTGGTGATGTGTTCGTGTGTGTATTAACAGAATCCGATGCATTGGAGCGCATTTCAGGACATCTGAATTTTTTGCTACTTTTGTATAGCTAGCATCGTCGTGTTGGAGCGTTTTGTCAGGTAATCCTCCAACTGCCATATCTGCCCTATTAGACCTATCTAGGACTTAAAAACACTTTTGGTGATGTGTTCGTGTGTGTATTAACAGAATGTTGAAAGTGATGGAGCGTTTTGTCAGGTAATCCTCCAACTGCCATATCTGCCCTATTAGACCTATCTAGGACTTAAAAACACTTTTGGTGATGTGTTCGTGTGTGTATTAACAGAATCCGATGCGTTGGAGCGCATTTCAGGACATCTGAATTTTTTGCTACTTTTGTATAGCTAGCATCGTCGTGTTGGAGCGTTTGGTCAGGTAATTGTCAGGTAATCCTCCAACTGCCATATCTGCCCTATTAGACCTATCTAGGACTTAAAAACACTTTTGGTGATGTGTTCGTGTGTATATTAACAGAATCCGATGCGTGGGAGCGCATTTCAGGACATCTGAATTTTTTGCTACTTTTGTATATCGTCGTGTTGGAGCGTTTGGTCAGGTAATTGTCAGGTAATCCTCCAACTGCCATATCTGCCCTATTAGACCTATCTAGGACTTAAAAACACTTTTGGTGATGTGTTCGTGTGTGTATTAACAGAATCCGATGCGTGGGAACGCATTTCAGGACATCTGAATTTTTTGCTACTTTTGTATAGCTAGCATCGTCGTGTTGGAGCGTTTTGTCAGGTAATCCTCCAACTGCCATATCTGCCCTATTAGACCTAACTAGGACTTAAAAACACTTTTGGTGATGTGTTCGTGTGTGTATTAACAGAATCCGATGCGTGGGAGCGCATTTCAGGACATCTGAATTTTTTGCTACTTTTGTATAGCTAGCATCGTCGTGTTGGAGCGTTTTGTCAGGTAATCCTCCAACTGCCATATCTGCCCTATTAGACCTATCTAGGACTTAAAAACACTTTTGGTGATGTGTTCGTGTGTGTATTAACAGAATCCGATGCCTTGGAGCGCATTTCAGGGCATCTGAATTTCTTGCTACTTTTGTATAGCTAGCATCGTCGTGTTGGAGCGTTTTGTCAGGTAATCCTCCAACTGCCATATCTGCCCTATTAGACCTATCTAGGACTTAAAAACACTTTTGGTGATGTGTTCGTGTGTGTATTAACAGAATCCGATGCGTGGGAGCGCATTTCAGGACATCTGAATTTTTTGCTACTTTTGTATAGCTAGCATCGTCGTGTTGGAGCGTTTTGTCAGGTAATCCTCCAACTGCCATATCTGCCCTATTAGACCTAACTAGGACTTAAAAACACTTTTGGTGATGTGTTCGTGTGTGTATTAACAGAATCCGATGCGTGGGAGCGCATTTCAAGACATCTGAATTTTTTGCTACTTTTGTATAGCTAGCATCGTCGTGTTGGAGCGTTTGGTCAGGTAATTGTCAGGTAATCCTCCAACTGCCATATCTGCCCTATTAGACCTATCTAGGACTTAAAAACACTTTTGGTGATGTGTTCGTGTGTGTATTAACAGAATCCGATGCGTTGGAGCGCATTTCAGGACATCTGAATTTTTTGCTACTTTTGTATAGCTAGCATCGTCGTGTTGGAGCGTTTTGTCAGGTAATCCTCCAACTGCCATATCTGCCCTATTAGACCTATCTAGGACTTAAAAACACTTTTGGTGATGTGTTCGTGTGTGTATTAACAGAATCCGATGCGTGGGAGCGCATTTCAGGACATCTGAATTTTTTGCTACTTTTGTATAGCTAGCATCGTCGTGTTGGAGCGTTTGGTCAGGTAATTGTCAGGTAATCCTCCAACTGCCATATCTGCCCTATTAGACCTATCTAGGACTTAAAAATACTTTTGGTGATGTGTTCGTGTGTGTATTAACAGAATCCGATGCGTTGGAGCGCATTTCAGGACATCTGAATTTTTTGCTACTTTTGTATAGCTAGCATCGTCGTGTTGGAGCGTTTGGTCAGGTAATCCTCCAACTGCCATATCTGCCCTATTAGACCTATCTAGGACTTAAAAACACTTTTGGTGATGTGTTCGTGTGTGTATTAACAGAATCCGATGCGTTGGAGCGCATTTCAGGACATCTGAATTTTTTGCTACTTTTGTATAGCTAGCATCGTCGTGTTGGAGCGTTTTGTCAGGTAATCCTCCAACTGCCATATCTGCCCTATTAGACCTATCTAGGACTTAAAAACACTTTTGGTGATGTGTTCGTGTCTGTATTAACAGAATCCGATGCGTGGAAGCGCATTTCAGGACATCTGAATTTTTTGCTACTTTTGTATAGCTAGCATCGTCGTGTTGGAGCGTTTGGTCAGGTAATTGTCAGGTAATCCTCCAACTGCCATATCTGCCCTATAAGACCTATCAAGGACTTAAAAACACTTTTGGTGATGTGTTCGTGTGTGTATTAACAGAATCCGATGCGTGGGAGCGCATTTCAGGACATCTGAATTTTTTGCTACTTTTGTATAGCTAGCATCGTCGTGTTGGAGCGTTTTGTCAGGTAATCCTCCAACTGCCATATCTGCCCTATTAGACCTATCTAGGACTTAAAAACACTTTTGGTAATGTGTTCGTGTGTGTGTTAACAGAATCCGATGCGTGGGAGCGCATTTCAGGACATCTGAATTTTTTGCTACTTTTGTATAGCTAGCATCGTCGTGTTGGAGCGTTTTGTCAGGTAATCCTCCAAATGCCATATCTGCCCTATTAGACCTATCTAGGACTTAAAAACACTTTTGGTGATGTGTTCGTGTGTGTATTAACAGAATCCGATGCGTTGGAGCGCATTTCAGGACATCTGAATTTTTTGCTACTTTTGTATAGCTAGCATCGTCGTGTTGGAGCGTTTGGTCAGGTAATTGTCAGGTAATCCTCCAACTGCCATATCTGCCCTATTAGACCTATCTAGGACTTAAAAACACTTTTGGTGATGTGTTCGTGTGTGTATTAACAGAATCCGATGCGTGGGAGCGCATTTCAGGACATCTGAATTTTTTGCTACTTTTGTATAGCTAGCATCGTCGTGTTGGAGCGTTTGGTCAGGTAATCCTCCAACTGCCATATCTGCCCTATTAGACCTATCTAGGACTTACAAACACTTTTGGTGATGTGTTCGTGTGTGTATTAACAGAATCCGATGCGTTGGAGCGCATTTCAGGACATCTGAATTTTTTGCTACTTTTGTATAGCTAGCATCGTCGTGTTGGAGCGTTTTGTCAGGTAATCCTCCAACTGCCATATCTGCCCTATTAGACATATCTAGGACTTAAAAACACTTTTGGTGATTTGTTCGTGTCTGTATTAACAGAATCCGATGCGTGGGAGCGCATTTCAGGACATCTGAATTTTTTGCTACTTTTGTATAGCTAGCATCGTCGTGTTGGAGCGTTTGGTCAGGTAATTGTCAGGTAATCCTCCAACTGCCATATCTGCCCTATAAGACCTATCTAGGACTTAAAAACACTTTTGGTGATGTGTTCGTGTGTGTATTAACAGAATCCGATGCGTGGGAGCGCATTTCAGGACATCTGAATTTTTTGCTACTTTTGTATAGCTAGCATCGTCGTGTTGGCGCGTTTTGTCAGGTAATCCTCCAACTGCCATATCTGCCCTATTAGACCTATCTAGGACTTAAAAACACTTGGTCAGGTAATTGTCAGGTAATCCTCCAACTGCCATATCTGCCCTATTAGACCTATCTAGGACTTAAAAACACTTTTGGTGATGTGTTCGTGTGTGTATTAACAGAATCCGATGCGTGGGAACGCATTTCAGGACATCTGAATTTTTTGCTACTTTTGTATAGCTAGCATCGTCGTGTTGGAGCGTTTTGTCAGGTAATCCTCCAACTGCCATATCTGCCCTATTAGACCTAACTAGGACTTAAAAACACTTTTGGTGATGTGTTCGTGTGTGTATTAACAGAATCCGATGCGTGGGAGCGCATTTCAGGACATCTGAATTTTTTGCTACTTTTGTATAGCTAGCATCGTCGTGTTGGAGCGTTTGGTCAGGTAATTGTCAGGTAATCCTCTAACTGCCATATCTGCCCTATTAGACCTATCTAGGACTTAAAAACACTTTTTGTGATGTGTTCGTGTGTGTATTAACAGAATCCGATGCGTTGGAGCGCATTTCAGGACATCTGAATTTTTTGCTACTTTTGTATAGCTAGCATCGTCGTGTTGGAGCGTTTTGTCAGGTAATCCTCCAACTGCCATATCTGCCCTATTAGACCTATCTAGGACTTAAAAACACTTTTGGTGATGTGTTCGTGTGTGTATTAACAGAATCCGATGCGTGGGAGCGCATTTCAGGACATCTGAATTTTTTGCTACTTTTGTATAGCTAGCATCGTCGTGTTGGAGCGTTTGGTCAGGTAATTGTCAGGTAATCCTCCAACTGCCATATCTGCCCTATTAGACCTATCTAGGACTTAAAAACACTTTTGGTGATGTGTTCGTGTGTGTATTAACAGAATCCGATGCGTGGGAGCGCATTTCAGGACATCTGAATTTTTTGCTACTTTTGTATGGCTAGCATCGTCGTGTTGGAGCGTTTTGTCAGGTTATCCTCCAACTGCCATATCGGCCCTATTAGACCTATCTAGGACTTAAAAACACCTTTGGTGATGTGTTCGTGTGTGTATTAACAGAATCCGATGTATTGGAGCGCATTTCAGGACATCTGAATTTTTTGCTACTTTTGTATAGCTAGCATCGTCGTGTTGGAGCGTTTTGTCAGGTAATCCTCCAACTGCCATATCTGCCCTATTAGACCTAACTAGGACTTAAAAACACTTTTGGTGATGTGTTCGTGTGTGTATTAACAGAATCCGATGCGTGGGAGCGCATTTCAAGACATCTGAATTTTTTGCTACTTTTGTATAGCTAGCATCGTCGTGTTGGAGCGTTTGGTCAGGTAATTGTCAGGTAATCCTCCAACTGCCATATCTGCCCTATTAGACCTATCTAGGACTTAAAAACACTTTTGGTGATGTGTTCGTGTGTGTATTAACAGAATCCGATGCGTGGGAGCGCATTTCAGGACATCTGAATTTTTTGCTACTTTTGTATAGCTAGCATCGTCGTGTTGGAGCGTTTTGTCAGGTAATCCTCCAACTGCCATATCTGCCCTATTAGACCTATCTAGGACTGAAAAACACTTTTGGTGATGTGTTCGTGTGTGTATTAACAGAATCCGATGCGTTGGAGCGCATTTCAGGACATCTGAATTTTTTGCTACTTTTGTATAGCTAGCATCGTCGTGTTGGAGCGTTTTGTCAGGTAATCCTCCAACTGCCATATCTGCCCTATTAGACCTATCTAGGACTTAAAAACACTTTTGGTGATGTGTTCGTGTGTGTATTAACAGAATCCGATGCGTGGGAGCGCATTTCAGGACATCTGAATTTTTTGCTACTTTTGTATAGCTAGCATCGTCGTGTTGGAGCGTTTGGTCAGGTAATCCTCCAACTGCCATATCTGCCCTATTAGACCTATCTAGGACTTAAAAACACTTTTGGTGATGTGTTCGTGTGTATTAACAGAATCCGATGCGTGGGAGCGCATTTCAGGACATCTGAATTTTTTGCTACTTTGGTATAGCTAGCATCGTCGTGTTGGAGCGTTTGGTCAGGTAATTGTCAGGTAATCCTACAACTGCCATATCTGCCCTATTAGACCTATCTAGGACTTAAAAACAATTTTGGTGATGTGTTCGTGTGTGTATTAACAGAATCCGATGCGTTGGAGCGCATTTCAGGACATCTGAATTTTTTGCTACTTTTGTATAACTAGCATCGTCGTGTTGGAGCGTTTGGTCAGGTAATTGTCAGGTAATCCTCCAACTGCCATATCTGCCCTATTAGACCTATCTAGGACTTAAAAACACTTTTGGTGATGTGTTCGTGTGTGTATTAACAGAATCCGATGCGTTGGAGCGCATTTCAGAACATCTGAATTTTTTGCTACTTTTGTATAGCTAGCATCGTCGTGTTGGAGCGTTTTGTCAGGTAATAATCCAACTGCCATATCTGCCCTATTAGACCTATCTAGGACTTAAAAACACTTTTGGTGATGTGTTCGTGTGTGTATTAACAGAATCCGATGCGTTGGAGCGCATTTCAGGACATCTGAATTTTTTGCTACTTTTGTATAGCTAGCATCGTCGTGTTGGAGCGTTTTGTCAGGTAATCCTCCAACTGCCATATCTGCCCTATTAGACCTATCTAGGACTTAAAAACACTTTTGGTGATGTGTTCGTGTGTGTATTAACAGAATCCGATCCGTGGGAGCGCATTTCAGGACATCTGAATTTTTTGCTACTTTTGTATAGCTAGCATCGTCGTGTTGGAGCGTTTTGTCAGGTAATAATCCAACTGCCATATCTGCCCTATTAGACCTATCTAGGACTTAAAAACACTTTTGGTGATGTGTTCGTGTGTGTATTAACAGAATCCGATGCGTTGGAGCGCATTTCAGGACATCTGAATTTTTTGCTACTATTGTATAGCTGGCATCGTCGTGTTGGAGCGTTTTGTCAGGTAATTGTCAGGTAATCCTCCAACTATTAGACCTATCTAGGACTTAAAAACACTTTTGGTGATGTGTTCGTGTGTGTATTAACAGAATCCGATGCGTGGGAGCGCATTTCAGGACATCTGAATTTTTTGCTACTTTTGTATAGCTAGCATCGTCGTGTTGGAGCGTTTGGTCAGGTAATTGTCAGGTAACCCTCAACTGCCATATCTGCCCTATTAGACCTATCTAGGACTTAAAAACACTTTTGGTGATGTGTTCGTGTGTATTAACAGAATCCGATGCGTGGGAGCGCATTTCAGGACATCTGAATTTTTTGCTACTTTTGTATAGCTAGCATCGTCGTGTTGGAGCGTTTTGTCAGGTAATCCTCCAACTGCCATATCTGCCCTATTAGACCTATCTAGGACTTAAAAACACTTTTGGTGATGTGTTCGTGTGTGTATTAACAGAATCCGATACGTGGGAGCGCATTTCAGGACATCTGAATTTTTTGCTACTTTTGTATAGCTAGCATCGTCGTGTTGGAGCGTTTTGTCAGGTAATCCTCCAACTGCCATATCTGCCCTATTAGACCTATCTAGGACTTAAAAACACTTTTGGTGATGTGTTCGTGTGTGTATTAACAGAATCCGATGCGTGGGAGCGCATTTCAGGACATCTGAATTTTTTGCTACTATTGTATAGCTGGCATCGTCGTGTTGGAGCGTTTTGTCAGGTAATCCTCCAACTGCCATATCTGCCCTATTAGACCTATCTAGGACTTAAAAACACTTTTGGTGATGTTTTTTTTTTTTTTTTTTTTTTTTTTTATTTCATTTTTAGTTCATTTCGGGACAACTTACTACTAGACAAAAATGACATAAAAATCTATCTTAATATCTAACAATTCATGTTCTTAATTCTATCTTACTGACCCTTCGCGGTTACTCTAAAATATTCTATTCTAACTGACTATTTGCCTTTCGGCGTCTAAATTATTAAGTTATTTATTGTTTTTTTTGTCCTTAGGACATACTTTATTGTTTAATACTTACTGGCCAAGAAAACTAAGAAAAAACTTGGCGCTCTATACACTATTATTTTACCTAACCTAAATCTAAACCTAAACCCTATTACCTATTAAAAAGCCTAAGAGAACTTAATCTAACTTAATCTATGTCCGTAACATTACGGACGTGTACACAAGGGCTTGTATGTTATGTATATGCGGAACGTATATAATCCACAAGCCCTTGTGCACCTTTTTTTTTTTTTTTTTTTTTTCATATATACATATATATATATATATATATATTTATATTTAATTTTTTTTTTTTTTTTTTTATTATATATATATATATATTTTATTTTTTTTTATTTTTTTTATTTTTTTTTTTACTAAGCTACCTTATAACTAGATAAGTGGGCCGTTATACCAAGTAAATGATTTGTATATAGGCAGGAGCCGGCGAAGGCGGAGACTGATTCTGGTGTAACCACCAAAGGAAGTGCCGCTCCTTATCACTCTCTCTCCTATCTCGAGCAGGGATCGCTCTACTGAACCGGAGAAGATCTTCGTGTTCGCGGACGACATCCGGTTCGTAGAGGAGTCGCCTGTCAACTGTTCGGCGCATCGCGTGGTAGATTACAGGACATCCTTCCGTGTCCTGTATCAAGCCGATCGAATCCAAATAGAGGAACGCTTCAGGTGGAACAAAGCCGTTGTGGCGCACCCTCTCATGGTACATATAATTGGGATAGTAAGCCCCGAAGATCAGACTGTTGGTAGAAGTCATACTTCTTGCAATGTGACTTCTTATTAATTTGATGATAAAATTGTCTATCCTTTTCACGTTTGCCCTGTTGTACAGGACCTCGTTAGGATAGTACTTCTTGTACTCAGACTCGGGTGTTCGATACAACCGGAGACAAGTCCTAAGACACCGTCTCTCGAAAACCCTCATCTTTTCCATCTGGGAAGGACTCACGTTGAACCACAGAAGACAACCATACACCATGACTGGCCTTATGAGGGCCATATAGCAGATTACCTTCACCCTGGTATCAAGTTGGCTGCTGTAAAACAGCTTACTTGCCACAGCAAAGGCTTTTCTAGCATTGGTCAGAGCTTTCTCTATATGTTTGTCGAAATACAGAAAATGATCCAACCAAATGCCAAGATATCTTACTACAGTTTTCACGGCTAACGGCTGACCCCGGGGGTCAACTATTCCGAACTTCTTCCAGTTTACGCGCGTATCCCTTGAGGCCATGGCCAGCGGGGTGCGGAAAAGAACAGTTTCACACTTCTGGAAGTTGATAAGCAGCTTCCAGTCATCGCAATATGTCAAAGTGTTGTCAAAGTCACGTTGCAACAAGGTATTAATAACTTCTACCTTAGAACCTGATCTGTACGCCACTAAGTCATCGGCGTACGCGATTAGGTGCGGCATAGACCTTAGGAGATCTGCAGTGAATATAGCAAACAATATTGGGGAGCCAACAGCCCCCTGTTGTAGACCATTTTTGATATTAAAGACTGTAGTAGAAGTAACGCCGCCACTTTTTACGACGAACTTTCTACCTGTTATCATATCATATATCATGTATAGCAATGTTTTATGTAAACCAAGTCTGACGAGCTTAAGGAAAAGGCCCTCTAACAAAACGGTGTCGAACGCCTTCTCTAAGTCGATCAGACAGGCACCCGTACAGTGTTTTTTATTTTTATTCCATTGAATGTCGGATACCAGCTTTGACGCGGCATGTGTGGTGTCATGCCCCGCCCTAAATCCAAACTGGTTATCCGGTATAATATTGTTGTCCTCGACCCACGTTTTCAGGGCTCGTATAACAATCTTTTCGAAGACTTTACTGATGCAAGGAAGAAGACTTATCGATCGGAGGTTTGACGGGATGCTTTTATCT
>CAXITZ010000315.1:0-99000 GCA_964034865.1 Eristalis intricaria
TGTGGCGTATGTCCAGCAGGGCCACAGTGGCGTATGTCTAGCATGGCCACTGTGGCGTATGCCCAGCAGGGCCACTGTGGCGTATGTCCTGCATGGCCACGGTGGCGTATGTCCAGCAGGGCCACAGTGGCGTATGTCCTGCAGCGCCACTGTGGCGTATGTCCAGCAGTGCCACTGTGGCGTATGTCCAGCATGGCCACTGTGGCGTACGTCCAGCAGGGCCACAGTGGCGTATGTCCAGCTGTGCCACAGTGGCGTATGCCTAGCATGGCCACTGTGGCGTATATCCAGCAGGGCCACAGTGGCGTATGTCTAGCATGGCCACTGTGGCGTATGTCCTGCATGGCCACTGTGGCGTATGTCCAGCTGTGCCACAGTGGCGTATGCCTAGCATGGCCACTGTGGCGTATATCCAGCAGGGCCACAGTGGCGTTTGTCTAGCATGGCCACTGTGGCGTATGTCCTGCAGCGCCACTGTGGCGTATGTCCAGCAGGGCCACTGTGGCGTGTGCGTAACATTTTTCGTATGGTAGAGGAGGCAGACTTGAGAGTTATCCTGCATGGCAACTGCGGCGTATGTCCTGCAGCGCCACTGTGGCGTATGTCCAGCAGGGCCACAGTGGCGTATGTCCTGCAGGGCCACTGTGGCGTATGTCCTGCATGGCCACTGTGGCGTATGCGTAACATTTTTCGTATGGTAGAGGAGGCAGTCTTGAGAGTTGTCCTGCATGGCAACTGTGGCGTATGTCCAGCATGGCCACTGTGGCGTATGTCCAGCAGGGCCACTGTGGCGTATGTCCAGCATGGCCACTGTGGCGTACGTCCAGCAGGGCCACAGTGGCGTATGTCCTGCAGGGCCATTGTGGCGTGTGTCCAGCATGGCCACAGTGGCGTATGTCCTGCAGGGCCACTGTGGCGTATGTCCGGCAGGGCCACTGTGGCGTATGTCCTGCATGGCCACTGTGGTGTATGCGTAACATTTTTCGTATGGTAGAGGAGGCAGTCTTGAGAGTTGTCCTGCATGGCAACTGTGGCGTATGTCCAGCATGGCCACTGTGGCGTATGTCCAGCAGGGCCACTGTGGCGTATGTCCAGCATGGCCACTGTGGCGCATATCCAGCAGGGCCACTGTGGCGTATGTCCAGCAGGGCCACAGTGGCGTATGGCCTGCATGGCCACGGTGGCGTATGTCCAGCATGGCCACAGTGGCGAATGTCCTGCAGGGCCACTGTGGCGTATGTCCAGCAGGGCCACTGTGGCGTGTGTCCAGCATGGCCACTGTGGCGTATGTCCTGCATGGCCACTGTGGCGTATGTCCTGCATGGCCACTGTGGCGTATGCGTTACATTTTTCGTATGGTAGAGGAGGCAGTCTTGAGAGTTGTCCTGCATGGCAACTGTGGCGTATGTCCAGCATGGCCACTGTGGCGTATGTCCAGCAGGGCCACTGTGGCGTATGTCCTGCAGGGCCACTGTGGCCTATGTCCAGCATGGCCACTGTGGCGTATGCCCAGCAGGGCCACTGTGGCGTATGTCCAGCAGGGCCACAGTGGCGTATGTCCTGCATGGCCACGGTGGCGTATGTCCAGCATGGCCACAGTGGCGAATGTCCTGCAGGGCCACTGTGGCGTATGTCCAGCAGGGCCACTGTGGCGTGTGTCCAGCATGGCCACTGTGGCGTATGTCCAGCATGGCCACAGTGGCGTATGTCCTGCAGGGCCACTGTGGCGTATGTCCAGCAGGGCCACTGTGGCGTGTGTCCAGCATGGCCACTGTGGCGTATGTCCTGCATGGCCACTGTGGCGTATGCGTAACATTTTTCGTATGGTAGAGGAGGCAGTCTTGAGAGTTGTCCTGCATGGCAACTGTGGCGTATGTCCAGCATGGCCACTGTGGCGTATGTCCAGCAGGGCCACTGTGGCGTATGTCCTGCAGGGCCACTCTGGCGTATGTCCAGCAGGGCCACTGTGGCGTATGTCCTGCATGGCCACTGTGGCCTATGTCCAGCATGGCCACTGTGGCGTATGTCCAGCAGGGCCACAGTGGCGTTTGTCCAGCAGGGCCACAGTGGCGTATGTCCAGCATGGCCACTGTGGCGTATGTCCAGCATGGCCACAATGGCGTATGTCCTGCAGGGCCACTGTGGCGTATGTCCAGCAGGGCCACAGTGGCGTATGTCCTGCAGGGCCACTGTGGCGTATGTCCAGCATGGTCACAGTGGCGTATGTCCTGCAGCGCCACTGTGGCGTATGTCCAGCAGGGCCACAGTGGCGTATGTCCTGCATGGCCACTGTGGCGTATGTCCAGCAGGGCCACTGTGGCGTATGTCCAGCAGGGCCGCAGTGATGTATGTCCTGCATGGCCACGGTGGCGTATGTCCGGCAGGGCCACTGCGGCGTATGTCCAGCAGGGCCACATTGGCGTATGTCTAGCATGGCCACTGTGGCGTATGCCCAGCAGGGCCACTGTGGCGTATGTCCAGCAGGGCCACAGTGGCGTACGTCCTGCATGGCCACGGTGGCGTATGTCCAGCAGGGCCACAGTGGCGTATGTCCAGCAGTGCCACAGTGGCGTATGTCTAGCATGGCCACTGTGGCGTATGTCCAGCAGGGCCACTGTGGCGTATGTCCAGCATGGCCACTGTGGCGTATGCGTAACATTTTTCGTATGGTAGAGGAGGCAGTCTTGAGAGTTATCCTGCATGGCAACTGTGGCGTATGTCCAGCATGGCCCCTGTGGCGTATGTCCTGCAGCGCCACTGCGGCGTATGTCCAGCATGGCCACTGTGGCGTATGTCGAGCAGGGCCACTGTGGCGTATATCCAGCAGGGCCACTGTGGCGTATGTCCAGCAGGGCCACAGTGGCGTATGTCGTGCATGGCCACTGTGGCTTATGTCCAGCAGGGCCACAGTGGCGTATGTCCTGCAGCGCCACTGTGGCGTATGTCCTGCAGCGCCACTGCGGCGTATGTCGTGCATGGCCACTGTGGCGTATGTCCTGCATGGCCACTGTGGCGTATGCGTAACATTTTTCGTATGGTAGAGGAGGCAGTCTTGAGAATTGTCCTGCATGGCAACTGTAGCGTATGTCCAGCATGGCCACTGTGGCGTATGTCCTGCAGCACCACTGCGGCGTATGTCCAGCATGGCCACTGTGGCGTATGTCCAGCAGGGCCACTGTGGAGTATGTCCTGCATGGCCACGGTGGCGTATGCGTAACATTTTTCGTATGGGAGAGGAGGCAGTCTTGAGAGTTGTCCTGCATGGCAACTGTAGTGTACGTCCAGCATGGCCACTGTGGCGTATGTCCAGCAGGGCCACTGTGGCGTATGTCCAGCAGGGCCACAGTGGCGTATGTCGTGCATGGCCACTGTGGCGTATGTCCTGCATGGCCACGGTGGCGTATGTCCAGCAGGGCCACAGTGGCGTATGTCCTGCAATGCCACTGTGGCGTATGTCCAGCAGGGCCACAGTGGCGTATGTCCTGTATGGCCACTGTGGCATATGTCCAGGAGGGCCACAGTGGCGTATGTCCTGTATGGCCACTGTGGCATATGTCCAGGAGGGCCACAGTGGCGTTTGTTCTGAAGCGCCACTGTGGCGTATGTCCAGCAGCGCCACTGCGGCGTATGTCCAGCAGGGCCACTGTGGTGTATGTCCAGCAGGGCCACAGTGGCGTATGTCCTGCATGGCCACGGTGGAGTATGTCCAGCAGGGCCACAGTGGCGTATGCCCAGCAGGGCCACAGTGGCGTATGTCCAGCATGGCCACTGTGGCGTATGTCCAGCACGGCCACAGTGGCGTATGTCCTGCATGGCCACTGTGGCGTATGCGTAACATTTTTCGTATGGGAGAGGAGGCAGTCTTGAGAGTTGTCCTGCATGGCAACTGTGGCGTACGTCCAGCATGGCCACTGTGGCGTATGTCGAGCAGGGCCACAGTGGCGTATGTCCTGCATGGCCACGGTGGCGTATGTCCAGCAGGGCCACAGTGGCGTATGTCCAGCATGGCCACTGTGGCGTATGTCCAGCAGGGCCGCAGTGACGTATGTCCTGCATGGCCACGGTGGCGTATGTCCGGCAGGGCCACTGCGGCGTATGTCCAGCAGGGCCACATTGGCGTATGTCTAGCATGGCCACTGTGGCGTATGCCCAGCAGGGCCACTGTGGCGTATGTCCAGCAGGGCCACAGTGGCGTATGTCCTGCATGGCCACGGTGGCGTATGTCCAGCAGGGCCACAGTGGCGTATGTCCTGCAGCGCCACTGTGGCGTATGTCCAGCAGTGCCACAGTGGCGTATGTCTAGCATGGCCACTGTGGCGTATGTCCAGCAGGGCCACTGTGGCGTATGTCCAGCATGGCCACTGTGGCGTATGCGTAACATTTTTCGTATGGTAGAGGAGGCAGTCTTGAGAGTTATCCTGCATGGCAACTGTGGCGTATGTCCAGCATGGCCACTGTGGCGTATGTCCTGCAGCGCCACTGCGGCGTATGTCCAGCATGGCCACTGTGGCGTATGTCGAGCAGGGCCACTGTGGCGTATATCCAGCAGGGCCACTGTGGCGTATGTCCAGCAGGGCCACAGTGGCGTATGTCGTGCATGGCCACTGTGGCGTATGTCCTGCATGGCCACGGTGGCGTATGTCCAGCAGGGCCACAGTGGCGTATGTCCTGCAATGCCACTGTGGCGTATGTCCAGCAGGGCCACAGTGGCGTATGTCCTGTATGGCCACTGTGGCATATGTCCAGGAGGGCCACAGTGGCGTATGTCCTGTATGGCCACTGTGGCATATGTCCAGGAGGGCCACAGTGGCGTTTGTTCTGAAGCGCCACTGTGGCGTATGTCCAGCAGCGCCACTGCGGCGTATGTCCAGCAGGGCCACTGTGGTGTATGTCCAGCAGGGCCACAGTGGCGTATGTCCAGCATGGCCACTGTGGCGTATGTCCAGCACGGCCACAGTGGCGTATGTCCTGCATGGCCACTGTGGCGTATGCGTAACATTTTTCGTATGGGAGAGGAGGCAGTCTTGAGAGTTGTCCTGCATGGCAACTGTGGCGTACGTCCAGCATGGCCACTGTGGCGTATGTCGAGCAGGGCCACAGTGGCGTATGTCCTGCATGGCCACGGTGGCGTATGTCCAGCAGGGCCACAGTGGCGTATGCCCAGCAGGGCCACAGTGGCGTATGTCCAGCATGGCCACTGTGGCGTATGTCCAGCACGGCCACAGTGGCGTATGTCCTGCATGGCCACTGTGGCGTATGCGTAACATTTTTCGTATGGGAGAGGAGGCAGTCTTGAGAGTTGTCCTGCATGGCAACTGTGGCGTACGTCCAGCATGGCCACTGTGGCGTATGTCGAGCAGGGCCACAGTGGCGTATGTCCTGCATGGCCACGGTGGCGTATGTCCAGCAGGGCCACAGTGGCGTATGTCCAGCATGGCCACTGTGGCGTATGCGTAACATTTTTCGTATGGTAGAGGAGGCAGTCTTGAGAGTTATCCTGCATGGCAACTGTAGCGTATGTCCAGCATGGCCACTGTGGCGTATGTCCTGCAGCACCACTGCGGCGTATGTCCAGCATGGCCACTGTGGCGTATGTCCAGCAGGGCCACTGTGGAGTATGTCCTGCATGGCCACGGTGGCGTATGCGTAACATTTTTCGTATGGGAGAGGAGGCAGTCTTGAGAGTTGTCCTGCATGGCAACTGTAGTGTACGTCCAGCATGGCCACTGTGGCGTATGTCCAGCAGGGCCACTGTGGCGTATGTCCAGCAGGGCCACAGTGGCGTAAAACCTGACAAAACGCTCCATCACGACGATGCTAGCTATACAAAAGCAGCCAAAAATTCAGATGTCCTGAAATGCGCTCCAACGCATCGGATTCTGTTAATACACGCACGAACACATCACCAAAGGTGTTTTTAAGTCCTAGATAGGTCTAATAGGGCAGATATGGCAGTTGGAGGATTACCTGACAAAACGCTCCAACACGACGATGCTAGCTATACAAAAGTAGCCAAAAATTCAGATGTCCTGAAATGCGCTCCAACGCATCGGATTCTGTTAATACACACACGAACACATCACCAAAGGTGTTTTTAAGTCCTAGATATGTCTAATAGGGCAGATATGGCAGTTGGAGGATTACCTGGCAAAACGCTCCAACACGACGATGCTAGCTAAACAAAAGTAGCCAAAAATTCAGATGTCCTGAAATGCGCTCCAACGCATCGGATTCTGTTAATACACACACGAACACATCACCAAAGGTGTTTTTAAGTCCTAGATATGTCTAATAGGGCAGATATGGCAGTTGGAGGATTACCTGACAAAACGCTCCAACACGACGATGCTAGCTATACAAAAGTAGCCAAAAATTCAGATGTCCTGAAATGCGCTCCAACGCATCGGATTCTGTTAATACACACACGAACACATCACCAAAGGTGTTTTTAAGTCCTAGATATGTCTAATAGGGCAGATATGGCAGTTGGAGGATTACCTGGCAAAACGCTCCAACACGACGATGCTAGCTATACAAAAGTAGCAAAAAATTCAGATGTCCTGAAATGCGCTCCAACGCATCGGAGTCTGTTAATACACACACGAACACATCACCAAAGGTGTTTTTAAGTCCTAGATATGTCTAATAGGGCAGATATGGCAGTTGGAGGATTACCTGGCAAAACGCTCCAACACGACGATGCTAGCTAAACAAAAGTAGCCAAAAATTCAGATGTCCTGAAATGCGCTCCAACGCATCGGATTCTGTTAATACACACACGAACACATCACCAAAGGTGTTTTTAAGTCCTAGATATGTCTAATAGGGCAGATATGGCAGTTGGAGGATTACCTGACAAAACGCTCCAACACGACGATGCTAGCTATACAAAAGTAGCCAAAAATTCAGATGTCCTGAAATGCGCTCCAATGCATCGGATTCTGTTAATACACACACGAACACATCACCAAAGGTGTTTTTAAGTCCTAGATATGTCTAATAGGGCAGATATGGCAGTTGGAGGATTACCTGACAAAACGCTCCAACACGACGATGCTAGCTATACAAAAGTAGCCAAAAATTCAGATGTCCTGAAATGCGCTCCAACGCATCGGATTCTGTTAATACACACACGAACACATCACCAAAGGTGTTTTTAAGTCCTAGATATGTCTAATAGGGCAGATATGGCAGTTGGAGGATTACCTGGCAAAACGCTCCAACACGACGATGCTAGCTAAACAAAAGTAGCCAAAAATTCAGATGTCCTGAAATGCGCTCCAACGCATCGGAGTCTGTTAATACACACACGAACACATCACCAAAGGTGTTTTTAAGTCCTAGATATGTCTAATAGGGCAGATATGGCAGTTGGAGGATTACCTGGCAAAACGCTCCAACACGACGATGCTAGCTAAACAAAAGTAGCCAAAAATTCAGATGTCCTGAAATGCGCTCCAACGCATCGGGTTCTGTTAATACACACACGAACACATCACCAAAGGTGTTTTTAAGTCCTAGATATGTCTAATAGGGCAGATATGGCAGTTGGAGGATTACCTGACAAAACGCTCCAACACGACGATGCTAGCTATACAAAAGTAGCCAAAAATTCAGATGTCCTGAAATGCGCTCCAACGCATCGGATTCTGTTAATACACACACGAACACATCACCAAAGGTGTTTTTAAGTCCTAGATATGTCTAATAGGGCAGATATGGCAGTTGGAGGATTACCTGACAAAACGCTCCAACACGACGATGCTAGCTATACAAAAGTAGCCAAAAATTCAGATGTCCTGCAATGCGCTCCAACGCATCGGATTCTGTTAATACACACACGAACACATCACCAAAGGTGTTTTTAAGTCCTAGATATGTCTAATAGGGCAGATATGGCAGTTGGAGGATTACCTGGCAAAACGCTCCAACACGACGATGCTAGCTAAACAAAAGTAGCCAAAAATTCAGATGTCCTGAAATGCGCTCCAACGCATCGGAGTCTGTTAATACACACACGAACACATCACCAAAGGTGTTTTTAAGTCCTAGATATGTCTAATAGGGCAGATATGGCAGTTGGAGGATTACCTGGCAAAACGCTCCAACACGACGATGCTAGCTAAACAAAAGTAGCCAAAAATTCAGATGTCCTGAAATGCGCTCCAACGCATCGGATTCTGTTAATACACACACGAACACATCACCAAAGGTGTTTTTAAGTCCTAGATATGTCTAATAGGGCAGATATGGCAGTTGGAGGATTACCTGGCAAAACGCTCCAACACGACGATGCTAGCTAAACAAAAGTAGCCAAAAATTCAGATGTCCTGAAATGCGCTCCAACGCATCGGAGTCTGTTAATACACACACGAACACATCACCAAAGGTGTTTTTAAGTCCTAGATATGTCTAATAGGGCAGATATGGCAGTTGGAGGATTACCTGGCAAAACGCTCCAACACGACGATGCTAGCTAAACAAAAGTAGCCAAAAATTCAGATGTCCTGAAATGCGCTCCAACGCATCGGATTCTGTTAATACACACACGAACACATCACCAAAGGTGTTTTTAAGTCCTAGATATGTCTAATAGGGCAGATATGGCAGTTGGAGGATTACCTGACAAAACGCTCCAACACGACGTTGCTAGCTATACAAAAGTAGCAAAAAATTCAGATGTCCTGAAATGCGCTCCAACGCATCGGATTCTGTTAATACACACACGAACACATCACCAAAGGTGCTTTTAAGTCCTAGATTGGTCTAATAGGGCAGATATGGCAGTTGGAGGATTACCTGACAAAACGCTCCAACACGACGATGCTAGCTATACAAAAGTAGCAAAAATTTCAGACGTCCTGAAATGCGCTCCAACGCATCGGATTCTGTTAATACACACACGAACATATCACCAAAGGTGTTTTTAAGTCCTAGATAGGTCTAATAGGGCAGATATGGCAGTTGGAGGATTACCTGACAAAACGCTCCAACACGACGATGCTAGCTATACAAAAGTAGCAAAAAATTCAGATGTCCTGAAATGCGCTCCAACGCATCGGATTCTGTTAATACACACACGAACACATCACCAAAGGTGTTTTTAAGTCCTAGATAGATCTAATAGGGCAGATATGGCAGTTGGAGGATTACCTGACAATTACCTGACAAAACGCTCCAACACGACGATGCTAGCTATACAAAAGTAGCCAAAAATTCAGATGTCCTGAAATGCGCTCCAACGCATCGGATTCTGTTAATACACACACGAACACATCACCAAAGGTGTTTTTAAGTCCTAGATATGTCTAATAGGGCAGATATGGCAGTTGGAGGATTACCTGACAAAACGCTCCAACACGACGATGCTAGCTATACAAAAGTAGCCAAAAATTCAGATGTCCTGAAATGCGCTCCAACGCATCGGAGTCTGTTAATACACACACGAACACATCACCAAAGGTGTTTTTAAGTCCTAGATATGTCTAATAGGGCAGATATGGCAGTTGGAGGATTACCTGACAAAACGCTCCAACACGACGATGCTAGCTATACAAAAGTAGCCAAAAATTCAGATGTCCTGAAATGCGCTCCAACGCATCGGAGTCTGTTAATACACACACGAACACATCACCAAAGGTGTTTTTAAGTCCTAGATATGTCTAATAGGGCAGATATGGCAGTTGGAGGATTACCTGACAAAACGCTCCAACACGACGATGCTAGCTATACAAAAGTAGCCAAAAATTCAGATGTCCTGAAATGCGCTCCAACGCATCGGATTCTGTTAATACACACACGAACACATCACCAAAGGTGTTTTTAAGTCCTAGATATGTCTAATAGGGCAGATATGGCAGTTGGAGGATTACCTGACAAAACGCTCCAACACGACGATGCTAGCTATACAAAAGTAGCCAAAAATTCAGATGTCCTGAAATGCGCTCCAACGCATCGGATTCTGTTAATACACACACGAACACATCACCAAAGGTGTTTTTAAGTCCTAGATATGTCTAATAGGGCAGATATGGCAGTTGGAGGATTACCTGGCAAAACGCTCCAACACGACGATGCTAGCTAAACAAAAGTAGCCAAAAATTCAGATGTCCTGAAATGCGCTCCAACGCATCGGAGTCTGTTAATACACACACGAACACATCACCAAAGGTGTTTTTAAGTCCTAGATATGTCTAATAGGGCAGATATGGCAGTTGGAGGATTACCTGGCAAAACGCTCCAACACGACGATGCTAGCTAAACAAAAGTAGCCAAAAATTCAGATGTCCTGAAATGCGCTCCAACGCATCGGAGTCTGTTAATACACACACGAACACATCACCAAAGGTGTTTTTAAGTCCTAGATAGGTCTAATAGGGCAGATATGGCAGTTGGAGGATTACCTGACAAAACGCTCCAACACGACGATGCTAGCTATACAAAAGTAGCCAAAAATTCAGATGTCCTGAAATGCGCTCCAACGCATCGGATTCTGTTAATACACACACGAACACATCACCAAAGGTGTTTTTAAGTCCTAGATAGATCTAATAGGGCAGATATGGCAGTTGGAGGATTACCTGACAATTACCTGACAAAACGCTCCAACACGACGATGCTAGCTATACAAAAGTAGCCAAAAATTCAGATGTCCTGAAATGCGCTCCAACGCATCGGATTCTGTTAATACACACACGAACACATCACCAAAGGTGTTTTTAAGTCCTAGATAGGTCTAATAGGGCAGATATGGCAGTTGGAGGATTACCTGACAAAACGCTCCAACACGACGATGCTAGCTATACAAAAGTAGCAAAAAATTCAGATGTCCTGAAATGCGCTCCAACGCATCGGATTCTGTTAATACACACACGAACACATCACCAAAGGTGTTTTTAAGTCCTAGATAGATCTAATAGGGCAGATATGGCAGTTGGAGGATTACCTGACAATTACCTGACAAAACGCTCCAACACGACGATGCTAGCTATACAAAAGTAGCCAAAAATTCAGATGTCCTGAAATGCGCTCCAACGCATCGGATTCTGTTAATACACACACGAACACATCACCAAAGGTGTTTTTAAGTCCTAGATATGTCTAATAGGGCAGATATGGCAGTTGGAGGATTACCTGACCAAACGCTCCAACACGACGATGCTAGCTATACAAAAGTAGCAAAAAATTCAGATGTCCTGAAATGCGCTCCAATGCATCGGATTCTGTTAATACACACACGAACACATCACCAAAGGTGTTTTTAATTCCTAGATAGGTCTAATAGGGCAGATATGGCAGTTGGAGGATTACCTGACAAAACGCTCCAACACGACGATGCTAGCAACACGACAAAAGTAGCAAAACATTCAGATGTCCTGAAATGCGCTCCAACGCATCGGATTCTGTTAATACACACACGAACACATCACCAAAGGTGTTTTTAAGTCCTAGATATGTCTAATAGGGCAGATATGGCAGTTGGAGGATTACCTGACCAAACGCTCCAACACGACGATGCTAGCTATACAAAAGTAGCAAAAAATTCAGATGTCCTGAAATGCGCTCCAATGCATCGGATTCTGTTAATACACACACGAACACATCACCAAAGGTGTTTTTAATTCCTAGATAGGTCTAATAGGGCAGATATGGCAGTTGGAGGATTACCTGACAAAACGCTCCAACACGACGATGCTAGCAACACGACAAAAGTAGCAAAACATTCAGATGTCCTGAAATGCGCTCCCACGCATCGGATTCTGTTAATACACACACGAACACATCACCAAAGGTGTTTTTAAGTCCTAGATAGATCTAATAGGGCAGATATGGCAGTTGGAGGATTACCTAACCAAACGCTCCAACACGACGGTGCTAGCTATACAAAAGTAGCAAAAAATTCAGATGTCCTGAAATGCGCTCCCACGCATCGGATTCTGTTAATACACACACGAACACATCACCAAAGGTGTTTTTAAGTCCTAGATAGGTCTAATAGGGCAGATATGGCAGTTGGAGGATTACCTAACCAAACGCTCCAACACGACGGTGCTAGCTGTACAAAAGTAGCAAAAAATTCAGATGTCCTGAAATGCGCTCCCACGCATCGGATTCTGTTAATACACACACGAACACATCACCAAAGGTGTTTTTAAGTCCTAGATAGGTCTAATAGGGCAGATATGGCAGTTGGAGGATTACCTAACCAAACGCTCCAACACGACGGTGCTAGCTATACAAAAGTAGCAAAAAATTCAGATGTCCTGAAATGCGCTCCAACGCATCGGATTCTGTTAATACACACACGAACACATCACCAAAGGTGTTTTTAAGTCCTAGATAGGTCTAATAGGGCAGATATGGCAGTTGGAGGATTACCTGACCAAACGCTCCAACACGACGGTGCTAGCTATACAAAAGTAGCAAAAAATTCAGATGTCCTGAAATGCGCTCCAACGCATCGGATTCTGTTAATACACACACGAACACATCACCAAAAGTGTTTTTAAGTCCTAGATAGGTCTAATAGGGCAGATATGGCAGTTGGAGGATTACCTGACCAAACGCTCCAACACGACGATGCTAGCTATACAAAAGTAGCAAAAAAATCAGATGTCCTGAAATGCGCTCCCACGCATCGAATTCTGTTAATACACACACGAACACATCACCAAAAGTGTTTTTAAGTCCTAGATATGTCTAATAGGGCAGATATGGCAGTCGGGGGATTACCTAACCAAACGCTCCAACACGACGATGCTAGCTATACAAAAGTAGCAAAAAATTCAGATGTCCTGAAATGCGCTCCCACGCATCGGATTCTGTTAATACACACACGAACACATCACCAAAAGTGTTTTTAAGTCCTAGATAGGTCTAATAGGGCAGATATGGCAGTTGGAGGATTACCTGACCAAACGCTCCAACACGACGATGCTAGCTATACAAAAGTAGCAATAAATTCAGATGTCCTGAAATGCGCTCCCACGCATCGGATTCTGTTAATACACACACGAACACATCACCAAAAGTGTTTTAAGTCCTAGATAGGTCTAATAGGGCAGATATGGCAGTTGGAGGATTACCTGACCAAACGCTCCAACACGACGATGCTAGCTATACAAAAGTAGCAAGAAATTCAGATGTCCTGAAATGCGCTCCCACGCATCGGATTCTGTTAATACACACACGAACACATCACCAAAAGTGTTTTTAAGTCCTAGATAGGTCTAATAGGGCAGATATGGCAGTTGGAGGATTACCTGACAATTACCTGACCAAACGCTCCAACACGACGATGCTAGCTATACAAAAGTAGCAAAAAATTCAGATGTCCTGAAATGCGCTCCCACGCATCGGATTCTGTTAATACACACACGAACACATCACCAAAAGTGTTTTTAAGTCCTAGATAGGTCTAATAGGGCAGATATGGCAGTTGGAGGATTACCTGACCAAACGCTCCAACACGACGATGCTAGCTATACAAAAGTAGCAATAAATTCAGATGTCCTGAAATGCGCTCCCACGCATCGGATTCTGTTAATACACACACGAACACATCACCAAAAGTGTTTTTAAGTCCTAGATAGGTCTAATAGGGCAGATATGGCAGTTGGAGGATTACCTGACAATTACCTGACCAAACGCTCCAACACGACGATGCTAGCTATACAAAAGTAGCAATAAATTCAGATGTCCTGAAATGCGCTCCCACGCATCGGATTCTGTTAATACACACACGAACACATCACCAAAAGTGTTTTAAGTCCTAGATAGGCCTAATAGGGTAGATATGGCAGTTGGAGGATTACCTGACCAAACGCTCCAACACGACGATGCTAGCTATACAAAAGTAGCAAAAAATTCAGATGTCCTGAAATGCGCTCCCACGCATCGGATTCTGTTAATACACACACGAACACATCACCAAAAGTGTTTTTAAGTCCTAGATAGGTCTAATAGGGCAGATATGGCAGTTGGAGGATTACCTGACAATTACCTGACAAAACGCTCCAACACGACGATGCTAGCTATACAAAAGTAGCAAAAAATTCAGATGTCCTGAAATGCGCTCCAACGCATCGGATTCTGTTAATACACACACGAACACATCACCAAAGGTGCTTTTAAGTCCTAGATTGGTCTAATAGGGCAGATATGACAGTTGGAGGATTAAAAACGCTCCAACACGACGTTGCTAGCTATACAAAAGTAGCAAAAAATTCAGATGTCCTGAAATGCGCTCCAACGCATCGGATTCTGTTAATACACACACGAACACATCACCAAAGGTGCTTTTAAGTCCTAGATTGGTCTAATAGGGCAGATATGGCAGTTGGAGGATTAAAAACGCTCCAACACGACGTTGCTAGCTATACAAAAGTAGCAAAAAATTCAGATGTCCTGAAATGCGCTCCAACGCATCGGATTCTGTTAATACACACACGAACACATCACCAAAGGTGCTTTTAAGTCCTAGATTGGTCTAATAGGGCAGATATGGCAGTTGGAGGATTACCTGACAAAACGCTCCAAAACGACGTTGCTAGCTATACAAAAGTAGCAAAAAATTCAGATGTCCTGAAATGCGCTCCAACGCATCGGATTCTGTTAATACACACACGAACACATCACCAAAGGTGCTTTTAAGTCCTAGATTGGTCTAATAGGGCAGATATGGCAGTTGGAGGATTAAAAACGCTCCAACACGACGTTGCTAGCTATACAAAAGTAGCAAAAAATTCAGATGTCCTGAAATGCGCTCCAACGCATCGGAGTCTGTTAATACACACACGAACACATCACCAAAGGTGTCTTTAAGTCCTAGATAGATCTAATAGGGCAGATATGGCAGTTGGAGGATTACCTGACAATTACCTGACAAAACGCTCCAACACGACGATGCTAGCTATACAAAAGTAGCAAAAAATTCAGATGTCCTGAAATGCGCTCCAACGCATCGGATTCTGTTAATACACACACGAACACATCACCAAAGGTGCTTTTAAGTCCTAGATTGGTCTAATAGGGCAGATATGGCAGTTGGAGGATTACCTGACAAAACGCTCCAAAACGACGTTGCTAGCTATACAAAAGTAGCAAAAAATTCAGATGTCCTGAAATGCGCTCCAACGCATCGGATTCTGTTAATACACACACGAACACATCACCAAAGGTGCTTTTAAGTCCTAGATTGGTCTAATAGGGCAGATATGGCAGTTGGAGGATTAAAAACGCTCCAACACGACGTTGCTAGCTATACAAAAGTAGCAAAAAATTCAGATGTCCTGAAATGCGCTCCAACGCATCGGAGTCTGTTAATACACACACGAACACATCACCAAAGGTGCTTTTAAGTCCTAGATTGGTCTAATAGGGCAGATATGGCAGTTGGAGGATTAAAAACGCTCCAACACGACGTTGCTAGCTATACAAAAGTAGCAAAAAATTCAGATGTCCTGAAATGCGCTCCAACGCATCGGATTCTGTTAATACACACACGAACACATCACCAAAGGTGCTTTTAAGTCCTAGATTGGTCTAATAGGGCAGATATGGCAGTTGGAGGATTAAAAACGCTCCAACACGACGTTGCTAGCTATACAAAAGTAGCAAAAAATTCAGATGTCCTGAAATGCGCTCCAACGCATCGGATTCTGTTAATACACACACGAACACATCACCAAAGGTGCTTTTAAGTCCTAGATTGGTCTAATAGGGCAGATATGGCAGTTGGAGGATTAAAAACGCTCCAACACGACGTTGCTAGCTATACAAAAGTAGCAAAAAATTCAGATGTCCTGAAATGCGCTCCAACGCATCGGATTCTGTTAATACACACACGAACACATCACCAAAGGTGCTTTTAAGTCCTAGATTGGTCTAATAGGGCAGATATGGCAGTTGGAGGATTACCTGACAAAACGCTCCAACACGACGATGCTAGCTATACAAAAGTAGCAAGAAATTCAGATGTCCTGAAATGCGCTCCCACGCATCGGATTCTGTTAATACACACACGAACACATCACCAAAGGTGCTTTTAAGTCCTAGATTGGTCTAATAGGGCAGATATGGCAGTTGGAGGATTAAAAACGCTCCAACACGACGTTGCTAGCTATACAAAAGTAGCAAAAAATTCAGATGTCCTGAAATGCGCTCCAACGCATCGGATTCTGTTAATACACACACGAACACATCACCAAAGGTGCTTTTAAGTCCTAGATTGGTCTAATAGGGCAGATATGGCAGTTGGAGGATTACCTGACAAAACGCTCCAACACGACGATGCTAGCTATACAAAAGTAGCAAGAAATTCAGATGTCCTGAAATGCGCTCCCACGCATCGGATTCTGTTAATACACACACGAACACATCACCAAAAGTGTTTTTAAGTCCTAGATAGGTCTAATAGGGCAGATATGGCAGTTGGAGGATTACCTGACAATTACCTGACCAAACGCTCCAACACGACGATGCTAGCTATACAAAAGTAGCAAAAAATGCAGATGTCCTGAAATGCGCTCCAACGCATCGGAGTCTGTTAATACACACACGAACACATCACCAAAGGTGCTTTTAAGTCCTAGATTGGTCTAATAGGGCAGATATGGCAGTTGGAGGATTACCTGACAAAACGCTCCAAAACGACGTTGCTAGCTATACAAAAGTAGCAAAAAATTCAGATGTCCTGAAATGCGCTCCAACGCATCGGATTCTGTTAATACACACACGAACACATCACCAAAGGTGCTTTTAAGTCCTAGATTGGTCTAATAGGGCAGATATGGCAGTTGGAGGATTAAAAACGCTCCAACACGACGTTGCTAGCTATACAAAAGTAGCAAAAAATTCAGATGTCCTGAAATGCGCTCCAACGCATCGGATTCTGTTAATACACACACGAACACATCACCAAAGGTGCTTTTAAGTCCTAGATTGGTCTAATAGGGCAGATATGGCAGTTGGAGGATTACCTGACAAAACGCTCCAACACGACGATGCTAGCTATACAAAAGTAGCAAGAAATTCAGATGTCCTGAAATGCGCTCCCACGCATCGGATTCTGTTAATACACACACGAACACATCACCAAAAGTGTTTTTAAGTCCTAGATAGGTCTAATAGGGCAGATATGGCAGTTGGAGGATTACCTGACAATTACCTGACCAAACGCTCCAACACGACGATGCTAGCTATACAAAAGTAGCAAAAAATGCAGATGTCCTGAAATGCGCTCCAACGCATCGGAGTCTGTTAATACACACACGAACACATCACCAAAGGTGTTTTTAAGTCCTAGATAGATCTAATAGGGCAGATATGGCAGTTGGAGGATTACCTGACAATTACCTGACCAAACGCTCCAACACGACGTTGCTAGCTATACAAAAGTAGCAAAAAATTCAGATGTCCTGAAATGCGCTCCAACGCATCGGATTCTGTTAATACACACACGAACACATCACCAAAGGTGCTTTTAAGTCCTAGATTGGTCTAATAGGGCAGATATGGCAGTTGGAGGATTAAAAACGCTCCAACACGACGTTGCTAGCTATACAAAAGTAGCAAAAAATTCAGATGTCCTGAAATGCGCTCCAACGCATCGGATTCTGTTAATACACACACGAACACATCACCAAAGGTGCTTTTAAGTCCTAGATTGGTCTAATAGGGCAGATATGGCAGTTGGAGGATTAAAAACGCTCCAACACGACGTTGCTAGCTATACAAAAGTAGCAAAAAATTCAGATGTCCTGAAATGCGCTCCAACGCATCGGATTCTGTTAATACACACACGAACACATCACCAAAGGTGCTTTTAAGTCCTAGATTGGTCTAATAGGGCAGATATGGCAGTTGGAGGATTAAAAACGCTCCAACACGACGTTGCTAGCTATACAAAAGTAGCAAAAAATTCAGATGTCCTGAAATGCGCTCCAACGCATCGGATTCTGTTAATACACACACGAACACATCACCAAAGGTGCTTTTAAGTCCTAGATTGGTCTAATAGGGCAGATATGGCAGTTGGAGGATTAAAAACGCTCCAACACGACGTTGCTAGCTATACAAAAGTAGCAAAAAATTCAGATGTCCTGAAATGCGCTCCAACGCATCGGATTCTGTTAATACACACACGAACACATCACCAAAGGTGCTTTTAAGTCCTAGATTGGTCTAATAGGGCAGATATGGCAGTTGGAGGATTAAAAACGCTCCAACACGACGTTGCTAGCTATACAAAAGTAGCAAAAAATTCAGATGTCCTGAAATGCGCTCCAACGCATCGGAGTCTGTTAATACACACACGAACACATCACCAAAGGTGTTTTTAAGTCCTAGATAGATCTAATAGGGCAGATATGGCAGTTGGAGGATAACCTGACAAAACGCTCCAACACGACGTTGCTAGCTATACAAAAGTAGCAAAAAATTCAGATGTCCTGAAATGCGCTCCAACGCATCGGATTCTGTTAATACACACACGAACACATCACCAAAGGTGCTTTTAAGTCCTAGATTGGTCTAATAGGGCAGATATGGCAGTTGGAGGATTAAAAACGCTCCAACACGACGTTGCTAGCTATACAAAAGTAGCAAAAAATTCAGATGTCCTGAAATGCGCTCCAACGCATCGGATTCTGTTAATACACACACGAACACATCACCAAAGGTGTTTTGAAGTCCTAGATAGGTCTAATAGGGCAGATATGGCAGTTGGAGGATTACCTGACAAAACGCTCCAAAACGACGATGATAGCTATACAAAAGTAGCAAAAAATTGAGATGTCCTGAAATGCGCTCCAACGCATCGGATTCTGTTAATACACACACGAACACATCACCAAAGGTGTTTTTAAGTCCTAGATAGATCTAATAGGGCAGATATGGCAGTTGGAGGATTAGCTGACAAAACGCTCCAACACGACGATGCTAGCTATACAAAAGTAGCAAAAAATTGAGATGTCCTGAAATGCGCTCCAACGCATCGGAGTCTGTTAATACACACACGAACACATCACCAAAGGTGTTTTTAAGTCCTAGATAGATCTAATAGGGCAGATATGGCAGTTGGAGGATTACCTGACAAAACGCTCCAACACGACGTTGCTAGCTATACAAAAGTAGCAAAAAATTCAGATGTCCTGAAATGCGCTCCAACGCATCGGATTCTGTTAATACACACACGAACACATCACCAAAGGTGCTTTTAAGTCCTAGATTGGTCTAATAGGGCAGATATGGCAGTTGGAGGATTAAAAACGCTCCAACACGACGTTGCTAGCTATACAAAAGTAGCAAAAAATTCAGATGTCCTGAAATGCGCTCCAACGCATCGGATTCTGTTAATACACACACGAACACATCACCAAAGGTGTTTTTAAGTCCTAGATAGATCTAATAGGGCAGATATGGCAGTTGGAGGATTAGCTGACAAAACGCTCCAACACGACGATGCTAGCTATACAAAAGTAGCAAAAAATTGAGATGTCCTGAAATGCGCTCCAACGCATCGGAGTCTGTTAATACACACACGAACACATCACCAAAGGTGTTTTTAAGTCCTAGATAGATCTAATAGGGCAGATATGGCAGTTGGAGGATTACCTGACAAAACGCTCCAACACGACGTTGCTAGCTATACAAAAGTAGCAAAAAATTCAGATGTCCTGAAATGCGCTCCAACGCATCGGATTCTGTTAATACACACACGAACACATCACCAAAGGTGCTTTTAAGTCCTAGATTGGTCTAATAGGGCAGATATGGCAGTTGGAGGATTAAAAACGCTCCAACACGACGTTGCTAGCTATACAAAAGTAGCAAAAAATTCAGATGTCCTGAAATGCGCTCCAACGCATCGGAGTCTGTTAATACACACACGAACACATCACCAAAGGTGTTTTTAAGTCCTAGATAGATCTAATAGGGCAGATATGGCAGTTGGAGGATTACCTGACAAAACGCTCCAACACGACGTTGCTAGCTATACAAAAGTAGCAAAAAATTCAGATGTCCTGAAATGCGCTCCAACGCATCGGAGTCTGTTAATACACACACGAACACATCACCAAAGGTGTTTTTAAGTCCTAGATAGATCTAATAGGGCAGATATGGCAGTTGGAGGATTAGCTGACAAAACGCTCCAACACGACGATGCTAGCTATACAAAAGTAGCAAAAAATTCAGATGTCCTGAAATGCGCTCCAACGCATCGGATTCTGTTAATACACACACGAACACATCACCAAAGGTGCTTTTAAGTCCTAGATTGGTCTAATAGGGCAGATATGGCAGTTGGAGGATTAAAAACGCTCCAACACGACGTTGCTAGCTATACAAAAGTAGCAAAAAATTCAGATGTCCTGAAATGCGCTCCAACGCATCGGAGTCTGTTAATACACACACGAACACATCACCAAAGGTGTTTTTAAGTCCTAGATAGATCTAATAGGGCAGATATGGCAGTTGGAGGATTACCTGACAAAACGCTCCAACACGACGTTGCTAGCTATACAAAAGTAGCAAAAAATTCAGATGTCCTGAAATGCGCTCCAACGCATCGGAGTCTGTTAATACACACACGAACACATCACCAAAGGTGTTTTTAAGTCCTAGATAGATCTAATAGGGCAGATATGGCAGTTGGAGGATTACCTGACAAAACGCTCCAACACGACGTTGCTAGCTATACAAAAGTAGCAAAAAATGCAGATGTCCTGAAATGCGCTCCAACGCATCGGAGTCTGTTAATACACACACGAACACATCACCAAAGGTGTTTTTAAGTCCTAGATAGATCTAATAGGGCAGATATGGCAGTTGGAGGATTACCTGACAAAACGCTCCAACACGACGTTGCTAGCTATACAAAAGTAGCAAAAAATTCAGATGTCCTGAAATGCGCTCCAACGCATCGGATTCTGTTAATACACACACGAACACATCACCAAAGGTGCTTTTAAGTCCTAGATTGGTCTAATAGGGCAGATATGGCAGTTGGAGGATTAAAAACGCTCCAACACGACGTTGCTAGCTATACAAAAGTAGCAAAAAATTCAGATGTCCTGAAATGCGCTCCAACGCATCGGAGTCTGTTAATACACACACGAACACATCACCAAAGGTGTTTTTAAGTCCTAGATAGATCTAATAGGGCAGATATGGCAGTTGGAGGATTACCTGACAAAACGCTCCAACACGACGTTGCTAGCTATACAAAAGTAGCAAAAAATGCAGATGTCCTGAAATGCGCTCCAACGCATCGGAGTCTGTTAATACACACACGAACACATCACCAAAGGTGTTTTTAAGTCCTAGATAGATCTAATAGGGCAGATATGGCAGTTGGAGGATTACCTGACAAAACGCTCCAACACGACGTTGCTAGCTATACAAAAGTAGCAAAAAATTCAGATGTCCTGAAATGCGCTCCAACGCATCGGATTCTGTTAATACACACACGAACACATCACCAAAGGTGCTTTTAAGTCCTAGATTGGTCTAATAGGGCAGATATGGCAGTTGGAGGATTAAAAACGCTCCAACACGACGTTGCTAGCTATACAAAAGTAGCAAAAAATTCAGATGTCCTGAAATGCGCTCCAACGCATCGGATTCTGTTAATACACACACGAACACATCACCAAAGGTGTTTTTAAGTCCTAGATAGATCTAATAGGGCAGATATGGCAGTTGGAGGATTAGCTGACAAAACGCTCCAACACGACGATGCTAGCTATACAAAAGTAGCAAAAAATTCAGATGTCCTGAAATGCGCTCCAACGCATCGGATTCTGTTAATACACACACGAACACATCACCAAAGGTGTTTTTAAGTCCTAGATAGATCTAATAGGGCAGATATGGCAGTTGGAGGATTAGCTGACAAAACGCTCCAACACGACGATGCTAGCTATACAAAAGTAGCAAAAAATTGAGATGTCCTGAAATGCGCTCCAACGCATCGGATTCTGTTAGTACACACACGAACACATCACCAAAGGTGTTTTTAAGTCCTAGATAGATCTAATAGGGCAGATATGGCAGTTGGAGGATTACCTGACAAAACGCTCCAACACGACGTTGCTAGCTATACAAAAGTAGCAAAAAATTCAGATGTCCTGAAATGCGCCCCAACGCATCGGATTCTGTTAATACACACACGAACACATCACCAAAGGTGTTTTGAATTCCTAGATAGGTCTAATAGGGCAGATATGGCAGTTGGAGGATTACCTGACAAAACGCTCCAAAACGACGATGATAGCTATACAAAAGTAGCAAAAAATTGAGATGTCCTGAAATGCGCTCCAACGCATCGGATTCTGTTAATACACACACGAACACATCACCAAAGGTGTTTTTAAGTCCTAGATAGATCTAATAGGGCAGATATGGCAGTTGGAGGATTAGCTGACAAAACGCTCCAACACGACGATGCTAGCTATACAAAAGTAGCAAAAAATTCAGATGTCCTGAAATGCGCTCCAACGCATCGGATTCTGTTAATACACACACGAACACATCACCAAAGGTGTTTTTAAGTCCTAGATAGATCTAATAGGGCAGATATGGCAGTTGGAGGATTACCTGACAATTACCTGACAAAACGCTCCAACACGACGATGATAGCTATACAAAAGTAGCAAAAAATTGAGATGTCCTGAAATGCGCTCCAACGCATCGGATTCTGTTAATACACACACGAACACATCACCAAAAGTGTTTTTAAGTCCTAGATAGGTCTAATAGGGCAGATATGGCAGTTGGAGGATTACCTGACAATTACCTGACAAAACGCTCCAACACGACGATGATAGCTATACAAAAGTAGCCAAAAATTCAGATGTCCTGAAATGCGCTCCAACGCATCGGATTCTGTTAATACACACACGAACACATCACCAAAGGTGTTTTTAAGTCCTAGATAGATCTAATAGGGCAGATATGGCAGTTGGAGGATTACCTGACAATTACCTGACAAAACGCTCCAACACGACGATGCTAGCTATACAAAAGTAGCCAAAAATTCAGATGTCCTGAAATGCGCTCCAACGCATCGGATTCTGTTAATACACACACGAACACATCACCAAAGGTGTTTTTAAGTCCTAGATAGATCTAATAGGGCAGATATGGCAGTTGGAGGATTACCTGACAATTACCTGACAAAACGCTCCAACACGACGATGATAGCTATACAAAAGTAGCAAAAAATTGAGATGTCCTGAAATGCGCTCCAACGCATCGGATTCTGTTAATACACACACGAACACATCACCAAAAGTGTTTTTAAGTCCTAGATAGGTCTAATAGGGCAGATATGGCAGTTGGAGGATTACCTGACAATTACCTGACAAAACGCTCCAACACGACGATGCTAGCTATACAAAAGTAGCCAAAAATTCAGATGTCCTGAAATGCGCTCCAACGCATCGGATTCTGTTAATACACACACAAACACATCACCAAAGGTGTTTTTAAGTCCTAGATAGGTCTAATAGGGCAGATATGGCAGTTGGAGGATTACCTGACAAAACGCTCCAACCCGACGATGCTAGCTATACAAAAGTAGCAAAAAATTGAGATGTCCTGAAATGCGCTCCCACGCATCGGATTCTGTTAATACACACACGAACACATCACCAAAAGTGTTTTTAAGTCCTAGATAGGTCTAATAGGGCAGATATGGCAGTTGGAGGATTACCTGACAATTACCTGACAAAACGCTCCAACACGACGATGCTAGCTATACAAAAGTAGCCAAAAATTCAGATGTCCTGAAATGCGCTCCAACGCATCGGATTCTGTTAATACACACACAAACACATCACCAAAGGTGTTTTTAAGTCCTAGATAGGTCTAATAGGGCAGATATGGCAGTTGGAGGATTACCTGACAAAACGCTCCAACCCGACGATGCTAGCTATACAAAAGTAGCAAAAAATTGAGATGTCCTGAAATGCGCTCCCACGCATCGGATTCTGTTAATACACACACGAACACATCACCAAAAGTGTTTTTAAGTCCTAGATAGGTCTAATAGGGCAGATATGGCAGTTGGAGGATTACCTGACAAAACGCTCCAACCCGACGATGCTAGCTATACAAAAGTAGCAAAAAATTCAGATGTCCTGAAATGCGCTCCCACGCATCGGATTCTGTTAATACACACACGAACACATCACCAAAAGTGTTTTTAAGTCCTAGATAGGTCTAATAGGGCAGATATGGCAGTTGGAGGATTACCTAACCAAACGCTCCAACACGACGGTGCTAGCTATACAAAAGTAGCAAAAAATTGAGATGTCCTGAAATGCGCTCCCACGCATCGGATTCTGTTAATACACACACGAACACATCACCAAAAGTGTTTTTAAGTCCTAGATAGGTCTAATAGGGCAGATATGGCAGTTGGAGGATTACCTGACAATTACCTGACAAAACGCTCCAACACGACGATGCTAGCTATACAAAAGTAGCCAAAAATTCAGATGTCCTGAAATGCGCTCCAACTCATCGGATTCTGTTAATACACACACGAACACATCACCAAAGGTGTTTTTAAGTCCTAGATAGATCTAATAGGGCAGATATGGCAGTTGGAGGATTACCTGACAATTACCTGACAAAACGCTCCAACACGACGATGCTAGCTATACAAAAGTAGCCAAAAATTCAGATGTCCTGAAATGCGCTCCAACTCATCGGATTCTGTTAATACACACACGAACACATCACCAAAGGTGTTTTTAAGTCCTAGGTAGGTCTAATAGGGCAGATATGGCAGTTGGAGGATTACCTGACAAAACGCTCCAACACGACGATGCTAGCTATACAAAAGTAGCAAGAAATGCAGATGTCCTGAAATGCGCTCCAACGCATCGGAGTCTGTTAATACACACACGAACACATCACCAAAGGTGTTTTTAAGTCCTAGATAGGTCTAATAGGGCAGATATGGCAGTTGGAGGATTACCTGACAAAACGCTCCAACACGACGTTGCTAGCTATACAAAAGTAGCAAAAAATTCAGATGTCCTGAAATGCGCTCCAACGCATCGGATTCTGTTAATACACACACGAACACATCACCAAAGGTGTTTTGAAGTCCTAGATAGGTCTAATAGGGCAGATATGGCAGTTGGAGGATTACCTGACAAAACGCTCCAAAACGACGATGATAGCTATACAAAAGTAGCAAAAAATTGAGATGTCCTGAAATGCGCTCCAACGCATCGGATTCTGTTAATACACACACGAACACATCACCAAAGGTGTTTTGAAGTCCTAGATAGGTCTAATAGGGCAGATATGGCAGTTGGAGGATTACCTGACAAAACGCTCCAACACGACGATGCTAGCTATACAAAAGTAGCAAAAAATTCAGATGTCCTGAAATGCGCTCCAACGCATCGGATTCTGTTAATACACACACAAACACATCACCAAAGGTGTTTTTAAGTCCTAGATAGGTCTAATAGGGCAGATATGGCAGTTGGAGGATTACCTGACAAAACGCTCCAACACGACGATGCTAGCTATACAAAAGTAGCCAAAAATTCAGATGTCTTGAAATGCGCTCCAACGCATCGGATTCTGTTAATACACACACGAACACATCACCAAAGGTGTTTTGAAGTCCTAGATAGGTCTAATAGGGCAGATATGGCAGTTGGAGGATTACCTGACAAAACGCTCCAACACGACGATGCTAGCTATACAAAAGTAGCAAAAAATTCAGATGTCCTGAAATGCGCTCCAACGCATCGGATTCTGTTAATACACACACAAACACATCACCAAAGGTGTTTTTAAGTCCTAGATAGGTCTAATAGGGCAGATATGGCAGTTGGAGGATTACCTGACAAAACGCTCCAACACGACGATGCTAGCTATACAAAAGTAGCAAAAAATTCAGATGTCCTGAAATGCGCTCCAACGCATCGGATTCTGTTAATACACACACGAACACATCACCAAAGGTGTTTTTAAGTCCTAGATAGGTCTAATAGGGCAGATATGGCAGTTGGAGGATTACCTGACAAAACGCTCCAACACGACGTTGCTAGCTATACAAAAGTAGCAAAAAATTCAGATGTCCTGAAATGCGCTCCAACGCATCGGATTGTGTTAATACACACACGAACACATCACCAAAGGTGTTTTTAAGTCCTAGATAGGTCTAATAGGGCAGATATGGCAGTTGGAGGATTAAAAACGCTCCAACACGACGTTGCTAGCTATACAAAAGTAGCAAAAAATTCAGATGTCCTGAAATGCGCTCCAACGCATCGGATTCTGTTAATACACACACTGTGGCGTATGTCCAGCAGGGCCACTGTGGCGTATGTCCTGCAGCGCCACTGTGGCGTATGTCCAGCAGGGCCATAGTGGCGTATGTCCTGCATGGCCACTGTGGCGTATGTCCAGCACGGCCACAGTGGCGTATGTCCTGCATGGCCACTGTGGCGTATGCGTAACATTTTTCGTATGTTAGAGGAGGCAGTCTTGAGAGTTGTATTGCATAGCAACTGTGACGTATGTCCAGCAGGGCCACTGTGGCGTATGTTCAGCAGGGCCACTGTGGCGTATGTCCTGCATGGCCACAGTGCCGTATGTCCTGCATGGCCATGGTGGCGTATGTCCAGCAGGGCCACAGTGGCGTATGTCCTGCATGGCCACTGTGGCGTACGCGTAACATTTTTCGTATGGTAGAGGAGGCAGTCTTGAGAGTTGTCCTGCATGGCAACTGTGACGTATGTCGAGCAGGGCCACTGTGGCGTATGTCCAGCAGAGCCACTGTGGCGTATGTCCAACATGGCCACTGTGGCGTATGTCCAGCAGGGCCACTGTGGTGTATGCCCAGCATGGCCACTGTGGCGTATGTCCAGCAGGGCCACAGTGCCGTATGTCCTGCATGGCCACAGTGGCGTATGTCCTGCATGGCCACTGCGGCGTATGTCCAGCATGGCCACTGCGGCGTATGTCCAGCAGGGCCACTGTGGTGTATGCCCAGCATGGCCACTGTGGCGTATGTCCAGCAGGGCCACAGTGCCGTATGTCCTGCATGGCCACAGTGGCGTATGTCCTGCATGGCCACAGTGGCGTATGTCCTGCATGGCCACAGTGGCGTATGTCCTGCATGGCAACTGTGGCGTACGTCCAGCATGGCCACTGTGGCGTGTGTCCTGCATGGCCACTGTGGCGTACGTCCAGCATGGCCACTGTGGCGTACGTCCAGCATGGCCACTGTGACGTATGTCCAGCAGGGCCACTGTGGCGTATGTCCAGCAGGGCCACAGTGCCGTATGTCCTGCATGGCCACAGTGGCGTATGTCCTGCATGGCCACTGCGGCGTATGTCCAGCATGGCCACTGCGGCGTATGTCCAGCAGGGCCACAGTGGCGAATGTCCTGCATGGCAACTGTGGCGTACGTCCAGCATGGCCACTGCGGCGTATGTCCAGCAGGGCCACAGTGGCGTATGTCCTGCATGGCCACAGTGGCGTATGTCCTGCATGACCACTGTGGCGTATGCGTAACATTTTTCGTATGGTAGAGGAGGCAGTCTTGAGAGTTGTCCTGCATGGCAACTGTGGCGTACGTCCAGCATGGCCACTGTGACGTATGTCCAGCAGGGCCACTGTGGCGTATGTCCAGCAGGGCCACAGTGGCATATGTCCTGCATGGCCACAGTGGCGTATGTCCTGCATGACCACAGTGGCATATGTCCTGCATGGCCACTGTGGCGTATGCGTAACATTTTTCGTATGGTAGAGGAGGCAGTCTTGAGAGCTGTCCTTCATGGCCACAGTGGCGTATGTGCAGCAGGGCCACAGTGGCGCATGTCCTGCTTGGCCACGGTGGCGTATGTCTAGCAGGGCCACTGTGGCGTATGCGTAACATTTTTCGTATGGTAGAGGAGGCAGTCTTGAGAGTTGTCCTGCATGGCAACTGTGGCGTACGTCCAGCAGGGCCACTGTGGCGAATGTCCAGCAGGGCCACAGTGGCGTATGTCCTGCATGGCCACAGTGGCGTATGTCCTTCATGGCCACTGTGGTGTATGTCCAGCATGGCCACTGTGGCGTATGTCCAGCAGGGCCACTGTGGCGAATGTCCAGCAGGGCCACAGTGGCGTATGTCCTGCATGGCCACAGTGGCGTATGTCCTTCATGGCCACTGTGGTGTATGTCCAGCATGGCAACAGTGGCGTATGGCCTGCATGGCCACTGTGGCGTATGCGTAACATTTTTCGTATGGTAGAGGAGGCAGTCTTGAGAGTTGTCCTGCATGGCAACTGTGACGTATGTCCAGCAGGGCCACTGTGGCGTATGTCCAGCAGAGCCACTGTGGCGTTTGTCCAGCATGGCCACTGTGGCGTATGTCCAGCAGGGCCACAGTGGCGTATGCGTAACATTTTTCGCATGGTAGAGGAGGCAGTCTTGAGAGTTGTCCTTCATGGCCACAGTGGCGTATGTCCAGCAGGGCCACAGTGGCGTATGCGTAACATTTTTCGCATGGTAGAGGAGTCAGTCTTGAGAGTTGTCCTTCATGGCCACAGTGGCGTATGTCCAGCATGGCCACAGTGGCGTATGTCCTGCATGGCCACTGTGGCGTATGTCCTTCATGGCCACAGTGGTGTATGTCCAGCATGGCCACTGTGGCGTATGTCCTTCATGGCCACTGTGGTGTATGTCCAGCATGGCCACTGTGGCGTATGTCCAGCAGGGCCACTGTGGCGAATGTCCTGCATGCCCACAGTGGCGTATGTCCTTCATGGCCACTGTGGTGTATGTCCAGCATGGCCACTGTGGCGTATGTCCAGCAGGGCCACTGCGGCGTATGCGTGACATTTTTTTATGGTAGAGGAGGCAGTCTTGACAGCTGTCCTGCATGGCCACGGTGGCATATGTCCTGCATGGCCACTGTGGCGTATGCGTAACATTTTTCGTATGGTAGAGGAGGCAGTCTTGAGAGTTGTCCTGCATGGCAACTTTGGCGTACGTCCAGCAGGGCCACTGTGGCGAATGTCCAGCAGGGCCACAGTGGCGTATGTCCTGCATGGCCACAGTGGCGTATGTCCTTCATGGCCACTGTGGTGTATGTCCAGCATGGCAACAGTGGCGTATGGCCTGCATGGCCACTGTGGCGTATGCGTAACATTTTTCGTATGGTAGAGGAGGCAGTCTTGAGAGTTGTCCTGCATGGCAACTGTGACGTATGTCCAGCAGGGCCACTGTGGCGTATGTCCAGCAGAGCCACTGTGGCGTTTGTCCAGCATGGCCACTGTGGCGTATGTCCAGCAGGGCCACAGTGGCGTATGTCCAGCATGGCCACAGTGGCGTATGTCCTGCATGGCAACTGTGGCGTATGTCCTGCATGACCACAGTGGCGTATGTCCTGCATGGCCACAGTGGCGTATGTCCAGCAGGGCCTCTGTGGCGTATGTCCAGCAGGGCCACTGTGGCGAATGTCCAGCAGGGCCACAGTGGCGTATGTCCTGCATGGCCACAGTGGCGTATGTCCAGCAGGGCCTCTGTGGCGTATGTCCAGCAGGGCCACTGTGGCGAATGTCCAGCAGGGCCACAGTGGCGTATGTCCTGCATGGCAACTGTGGCGTATGTCCTGCATGACCACAGTGGCGTATGTCCTGCATGGCCACAGTGGCGTATGTCCAGCAGGGCCTCTGTGGCGTATGTCCAGCAGGGCCACTGTGGCGAATGTCCAGCAGGGCCAAAGTGGCGTATGTCCTGCATGGCCACAGTGGCGTATGTCCAGCAGGGCCTCTGTGGCGTATGTCCAGCAGGGCCACTGTGGCGTATGTCCAGCAGAGCCACTGCGGCGTATGTCCAGCATGGCCACTGTGACGTATGTCCAGCAGGGCCACTGTGGTGTATGCCCAGCATGGCCACTGTGGCGTATGTCCAGCACGGCCACAGTGGCGTATGTCCTGCATGGCCACTGTGGCGTATGCGTAACATTTTTCGTATGGTAGAGGAGGCAGTCTTGAGAGTTGTCCTGCATGGCAACTGTGGCATACGTCCAGCATGGCCACAGTGGCGTATGTCCTGCGTGGCCACTGTGGCGTATGTCCTGCATGGCCACTGTGGCGTATGTCCAGCAGGGCCACTGTGGCGAATGTCCAGCAGGGCCACAGTGGCGTATGTCCTGCATGGCCACAGTGGCGTATGTCCAGCATGGCCACTGTGGCGTATGTCCAGCAGGGCCACTGTGGCGTATGTCCAGCAGGGCAACAGTGGCGTATGTCCTGCATGGCCACAGTGGCGTATGCGTAACATTTTTCGTATGGTAGAGGAGGCAGTCTTGAGAGTTGTCCTGCATGGCAACTGTGACGTATGTCCAGCAGGGCCACTGTGGCGTATGTCCAGCAGAGCCACTGTGGCGTATGTCCAGCATGGCCACTGTGGCGTATGTCCAGCACGGCCACAGTGGCGTATGTCCTGCATGGGAGTCAGTCTTGAGAGTTGTCCTTCATGGCCACAGTGGCGTATGTCCAGCATGGCCACAGTGGCGTATGTCCTGCATGGCCACTGTGGCGTATGTCCTTCATGGCCACAGTGGTGTATGTCCAGCATGGCCACTGTGGCGTATGTCCTTCATGGCCACTGTGGTGTATGTCCAGCATGGCCACTGTGGCGTATGTCCAGCAGGGCCACTGTGGCGAATGTCCTGCATGCCCACAGTGGCGTATGTCCTTCATGGCCACTGTGGTGTATGTCCAGCATGGCCACTGTGGCGTATGTCCAGCAGGGCCACTGCGGCGTATGCGTGACATTTTTTTATGGTAGAGGAGGCAGTCTTGACAGCTGTCCTGCATGGCCACGGTGGCATATGTCCTGCATGGCCACTGTGGCGTATGCGTAACATTTTTCGTATGGTAGAGGAGGCAGTCTTGAGAGTTGTCCTGCATGGCAACTTTGGCGTACGTCCAGCAGGGCCACTGTGGCGAATGTCCAGCAGGGCCACAGTGGCGTATGTCCTGCATGGCCACAGTGGCGTATGTCCTTCATGGCCACTGTGGTGTATGTCCAGCATGGCAACAGTGGCGTATGGCCTGCATGGCCACTGTGGCGTATGCGTAACATTTTTCGTATGGTAGAGGAGGCAGTCTTGAGAGTTGTCCTGCATGGCAACTGTGACGTATGTCCAGCAGGGCCACTGTGGCGTATGTCCAGCAGAGCCACTGTGGCGTTTGTCCAGCATGGCCACTGTGGCGTATGTCCAGCAGGGCCACAGTGGCGTATGTCCAGCATGGCCACAGTGGCGTATGTCCTGCATGGCAACTGTGGCGTATGTCCTGCATGACCACAGTGGCGTATGTCCTGCATGGCCACAGTGGCGTATGTCCAGCAGGGCCTCTGTGGCGTATGTCCAGCAGGGCCACTGTGGCGAATGTCCAGCAGGGCCACAGTGGCGTATGTCCTGCATGGCCACAGTGGCGTATGTCCAGCAGGGCCTCTGTGGCGTATGTCCAGCAGGGCCACTGTGGCGAATGTCCAGCAGGGCCACAGTGGCGTATGTCCTGCATGGCAACTGTGGCGTATGTCCTGCATGACCACAGTGGCGTATGTCCTGCATGGCCACAGTGGCGTATGTCCAGCAGGGCCTCTGTGGCGTATGTCCAGCAGGGCCACTGTGGCGAATGTCCAGCAGGGCCAAAGTGGCGTATGTCCTGCATGGCCACAGTGGCGTATGTCCAGCAGGGCCTCTGTGGCGTATGTCCAGCAGGGCCACTGTGGCGTATGTCCAGCAGAGCCACTGCGGCGTATGTCCAGCATGGCCACTGTGACGTATGTCCAGCAGGGCCACTGTGGTGTATGCCCAGCATGGCCACTGTGGCGTATGTCCAGCACGGCCACAGTGGCGTATGTCCTGCATGGCCACTGTGGCGTATGCGTAACATTTTTCGTATGGTAGAGGAGGCAGTCTTGAGAGTTGTCCTGCATGGCAACTGTGGCATACGTCCAGCATGGCCACAGTGGCGTATGTCCTGCGTGGCCACTGTGGCGTATGTCCTGCATGGCCACTGTGGCGTATGTCCAGCAGGGCCACTGTGGCGAATGTCCAGCAGGGCCACAGTGGCGTATGTCCTGCATGGCCACAGTGGCGTATGTCCAGCATGGCCACTGTGGCGTATGTCCAGCAGGGCCACTGTGGCGTATGTCCAGCAGGGCAACAGTGGCGTATGTCCTGCATGGCCACAGTGGCGTATGCGTAACATTTTTCGTATGGTAGAGGAGGCAGTCTTGAGAGTTGTCCTGCATGGCAACTGTGACGTATGTCCAGCAGGGCCACTGTGGCGTATGTCCAGCAGAGCCACTGTGGCGTATGTCCAGCATGGCCACTGTGGCGTATGTCCAGCACGGCCACAGTGGCGTATGTCCTGCATGGGCACTGTGGCGTATGCGTACCATTTTTCGTATGGTAGAGGAGGCAGTCTTGAGAGTTGCCCTGCATGGCAACTGTGGCGCACGTCCAGCATGGCCACTGTGGCGTATGTACAGCAGGGCCACTGTGCCGTATACCCAGCATGGCCACTGTGGCGTATGTCCAGCAGGGCCACCGCGGCGTATGCGTAACATTTTTCTTATGGTAGAGGAGGCAGTCTTGACAGCTGTCCTGCATGGCCACGGTGGCATATGTCCTGCAGGGCCACTTCGGCGTATGTCCAGCAGGGCCACAGTGGCGTGTGTCGTGCATGGCCACTGTGGCGTATGCGTAACATTTTTCGTATGGTAGAGGAGGCAGTCTTGAGAGTTGTCCTGCATGGCAACTGTGGCATACGTCCAGCATCGCCACAGTGGCGTATGTCCTGCATGGCCACAGTGGCGTATGTCCTGCATGGCCACAGTGGCGTATGTCCTGCATGGCCACTGTGGCGTATGTGCAGCAGGGCCACAGTGGCGTATGTCCTGCTTGGCCACGGTGGCGTATGTCCAGCAGGGCCACATTGGCGTATGTCCTGCATGGCCACAGTGGTGTATGTCCAGCATGGCCACTGTGGCGTATGCGTAACATTATTCGTATGGTAGAGGAGGCAGTCTTGAGAGTTGTCCTGCATGGCAACTGTGACGTATGTCCAGCAGGGCCACTGTGTCGTATGTCCAGTAGAGCCACTGTGGCGTTTGTCCAGCATGGCCACTGTGGCGTATGTCCAGCAGGGGCACTGTGGTGTATGTCCAGCAGGGCCACTGTGGCGTATGTCCTGCATGGCCACTGTGGCGTATGTCCTGCAGCGCCACTGTGGCGTATGTCCAGCAGGCCCACAGTGGCGTATGTCCTGCATGGCCACAGTGGCGTGTGTCGTGCATGGCCACTGTGGCGTATGCGTAACATTTTTCGTATGGTAGAGGAGGCAGTCTTGAGAGTTGTCCTGCATGGCAACTGTGGCGTACGTCCAGCATGGCCACTGTGGCGTATGTCCAGCAGGGCCACTGTGCCGTATGCCCAGCATGGCCACTGTGGCGTATGTCCAGCAAGGCCACTGCGGCGTATGCGTAACATTTTTCGTATGGTAGAGGAGGCAGTCTTGAGAGTTGTCCTGCATGGCCACGGTGGCATATGTCCTGCATGGCCACAGTGGCGTATGTCCTGCATGGCCATAGTGGCGTATGTCCTGCATGGCCACGGTGGCGTATGTCCAGCAGGGCCACAGTGGCGTATGTCCTGCATGGCCACAGTGGCGTATATCCTGTATGGCCACTGTGGCGTATGCGTAACATTTTTCGTATGGTAGAGGAGGCAGTCTTGAGAGTTGTCCTGCATGGCAACTGTGACGTATGTCCAGCAGGGCCACTGTGGCGTATGTCCAGCAGAGCCACTGTGGCGTTTGTACAGCATGGCCACTGTGGCGTATGTCCAGCAGGGCCACAGTGGCGTATGCGTAACATTTTTCGTATGGTAGAGGAGGCAGTCTTGAGAGTTGTCCTGCATGGCAACTGTGGCATACGTCCAGCATGGCCACAGTGGCGTATGTCCTGCATGGCCACAGTGGCGTATGTCCTGCATGGCCACAGTGGCGTATGTCCAGCAGAGCCACTGTGGCGTTTGTCCAGCATGGCCACTGTGGCGTACGTCCAGCATGGCCACAGTGGCGTATGTCCTGCATGGCCACAGTGGCGTATGTCCTGCATGACCACAGTGGCATATGTCCTGCATAGCCACTGTGGCGTATGCGTAACATTTTTCGTATGGTAGAGGAGGCAGTCTTGAGAGTTGTCCTGCATGGCAACTGTGGCATACGTCCAGCATGGCCACAGTGGCGTATGTCCTGCATGGCCACAGTGGCGTATGTCCTGCATGGCCACAGTGGCGTATGTCCTGCATGGCCACAGTGGCGTATGTCCAGCATGGCCACTGTGGCGTATGTCCAGCAGGGCCACAGTGGCGTATGTCCTGCATGGCCACAGTGGCGTATGTCCTGCATGGCCACAGTGGCGTATGTCCAGCATGGCCACTGTGGCGTACGTCCAGCATGGCCACAGTGGCGTATGTCCTGCATGGCCACTGTGGCGTATGTCCAGCAGGGCCACTGTGGCGTATGTCCAGCAGAGCCACTGTGGCGTATGTCCAGCAGGGCCACAGTGGCGTATGTCCTGCATGGCCACAGTGGCATATGTCCTGCATAGCCACTGTGGCGTATGCGTAACATTTTTCGTATGGTAGAGGAGGCAGTCTTGAGAGTTGTCCTGCATGGCAACTGTGGCGTACGTCCAGCATGGCCACAGTGGCGTATGTCCTGCATGGCCACTGTGGCGTATGTCCAGCAGGGCCACTGTGGCGTATGTCCAGCAGAGCCACTGTGGCGTTTGTCCAGCATGGCCACTGTGGCGTATGTCCAGCAGGGCCACAGTGGCGTATGCGTAACATTTTTCGTATGGTAGAGGAGGCAGTCTTGAGAGTTGTCCTGCATGGCAACTGTGACGTATGTCCAGCAGGGCCACTGTGGCGTATGTCCAGCAGAGCCACTGTGGCGTTTGTCCAGCATGGCCACTGTGGCGTATGTCCAGCAGGGCCACAGTGGCGTATGCGTAACATTTTTCGTATGGTAGAGGAGGCAGTCTTGAGAGTTGTCCTGCATGGCAACTGTGGCGTACGTCCAGCATGGCCACAGTGGCGTATGTCCAGCATGGCCACAGTGGCGTATGTCCTGCATGACCACAGTGGCATATGTCCTGCATGGCCACTGTGGCGTATGCGTAACATTTTTCGTATGGTAGAGGAGGCAGTCTTGAGAGTTGTCCTGCATGGCAATGTGGTGTATGCCCAGCATGGCCACTGTGGCATATGTCCAGCACGGCCACAGTGGCGTATGTCCAGCAGGGCCACAGTGGCGTATGTCCTGCATGGCCACAGTGGCGTATGTCCTGCATGGCCACTGTGGTGTATGTCCAGCATGGCCACTGTGGCGTATGTCCAGCAGGGCCACAGTGGCGTATGTCCTGCATGGCCACTGTGGCGCATGCGTAACATTTTTCGTATGGTAGAGGAGGCAGTCTTGAGAGTTGTCCTGCATGGCAACTGTGACGTATGTCCAGCAGGGCCACTGTGGCGTATGTCCAGCATGGCCACTGTGGCGTATGTCCAGCAGGGCCACAGTGGCGTATGTCCTGCATGGCCACTGTGGCGCATGCGTAACATTTTTCGTATGGTAGAGGAGGCAGTCTTGAGAGTTGTCCTGCATGGCAACTGTGACGTATGTCCAGCAGGGCCACTGTGGCGTATGTCCAGCAGAGCCACTGTGGCGTATGTCCAGCATGGCCACTGTGGCGTATGTCCAGCAGGGCCACTGTGGTGTGTGCCCAGCATGGCCACTGTGGCGTATGTCCAGCACGGCCACAGTGGCGTATGTCCTGCATGGCCACTGTGGCGTATGCGTAACATTTTTCGTATGGTAGAGGAGGCAGTCTTGAGAGTTGTCCTGCATGGCAACTGTGGCGCACGTCCAGCATGGCCACTGTGGCGTATGTCCAGCAGGGCCACTGTGCCGTATGCCCAGCATGGCCACTGTGGCGTATGTCCAGCAGGGCCACTGCGGCGTGTGCGTACCATTTTTCTTTTGGTAGAGGAGGCATTCTTGACAGCTGTCCTGCATGGCCACGGTGGCATATGTCCTGCAGGGCAACTGCGGCGTATGTCCAGCAGGGCCACTGTGGCGTGTGTCCTGCATGGCCACTGTGGCGTATGTCCAGCAGGGCCACTGTGGCGTATGCGTAACATTTTTCGTATGGTAGAGGAGGCAGTCTTGAGAGCTGTCCTGCATGGCCACGGTGGCATATGTCCTGCAGGGCCACAGTGGCGTACGCGTAACATTATTCGTATGGTAGAGGAGGCAGTCTTGAGAGTTGTCCTGCATGGCAACTGTGGCATACGTCCTGCATGGCCACAGTGGCGTATGTCCTGCATGGCCACAGTGGCGTATGTCCTGCATGGCCACAGTGGCGTATGTCCTGCATGGCCACTGTGGCGTATGTGCAGCAGGGCCACGTTGGCGTATGTCCTGCTTGGCCACGGTGGCGTATGTCCAGCAGGGCCACAGTGGCGTATGTCCTGCATGGCCACAGTGGTGTATGTCCAGCATGGCCACTGTGGCGTACGCGTAACATTATTCGTATGGTAGAGGAGGCAGTCTTGAGAGTTGTTGCTGCTGCATGGCCACAGTGGCGTATGTCCTGCATGGCCACTGTGGCGTATGTCCAGCAGGGCCACAGTGGCGTATATCCTGCATGGCCACTGTGGCGTATGCGTAACATTTTTCGTATGGTAGAGGAGGCAGTCTTGAGAGTTGTCCTGCATGGCAACTGTGACGTATGTCCAGCAGGGCCACTGTGGTGTATGCCCAGCATGGCCACTGTGGCGTATGTCCAGCACGGCCACAGTGGCGTATGTCCTGCATGGCCACTGTGGCGTATGCGTAACATTTTTCGTATGGTAGAGGAGGCAGTCTTGAGAGTTGTCCTGCATGGCAACTTTGGCATACGTCCAGCATGGCCACAGTGGCGTATGTCCTGCATGGCCACAGTGGCGTATGTCCTGCATGGCCACAGTGGCGTATGTCCAGCATGGCCACTGTGGCGTATGTCCAGCAGGGCCACTGTGGCGAATGTCCAGCAGGGCCACAGTGGCGTATGTCCTGCATGGCCACAGTGGCGTATGCATAACATTTTTCGTATGGTAGAGGAGGCAGTCTTGAGAGTTGTCCTGCATGGCAACTGTGACGTATGTCCAGCAGGGCCACTGTGGCGTATGTCCAGCAGAGCCACTGTGGCGTATGTCCAGCATGGCCACTGTGGCGTATGTCCAGCACGGCCACAGTGGCGTATGTCCTGCATGGGCACTGTGGCGTATGCGTACCATTTTTCGTATGGTAGAGGAGGCAGTCTTGAGAGTTGCCCTGCATGGCAACTGTGGCGCACGTCCAGCATGGCCACTGTGGCGTATGTACAGCAGGGCCACTGTGCCGTATGCCCAGCATGGCCACTGTGGCGTATGTCCAGCAGGGCCACCGCGGCGTATGCGTAACATTTTTCTTATGGTAGAGGAGGCAGTCTTGACAGCTGTCCTGCATGGCCACGGTGGCATATGTCCTGCAGGGCCACTTCGGCGTATGTCCAGCAGGGCCACAGTGGCGTGTGTCGTGCATGGCCACTGTGGCGTATGCGTAACATTTTTCGTATGGTAGAGGAGGCAGTCTTGAGAGTTGTCCTGCATGGCAACTGTGGCATACGTCCAGCATCGCCACAGTGGCGTATGTCCTGCATGGCCACAGTGGCGTATGTCCTGCATGGCCACAGTGGCGTATGTCCTGCATGGCCACTGTGGCGTATGTGCAGCAGGGCCACAGTGGCGTATGTCCTGCTTGGCCACGGTGGCGTATGTCCAGCAGGGCCACATTGGCGTATGTCCTGCATGGCCACAGTGGTGTATGTCCAGCATGGCCACTGTGGCGTATGCGTAACATTATTCGTATGGTAGAGGAGGCAGTCTTGAGAGTTGTCCTGCATGGCAACTGTGACGTATGTCCAGCAGGGCCACTGTGTCGTATGTCCAGTAGAGCCACTGTGGCGTTTGTCCAGCATGGCCACTTTGGCGTATGTCCAGCAGGGGCACTGTGGTGTATGTCCAGCAGGGCCACTGTGGCGTATGTCCTGCATGGCCACTGTGGCGTATGTCCTGCAGCGCCACTGTGGCGTATGTCCAGCAGGCCCACAGTGGCGTATGTCCTGCATGGCCACAGTGGCGTGTGTCGTGCATGGCCACTGTGGCGTATGCGTAACATTTTTCGTATGGTAGAGGAGGCAGTCTTGAGAGTTGTCCTGCATGGCAACTGTGGCGTACGTCCAGCATGGCCACTGTGGCGTATGTCCAGCAGGGCCACTGTGCCGTATGCCCAGCATGGCCACTGTGGCGTATGTCCAGCAAGGCCACTGCGGCGTATGCGTAACATTTTTCGTATGGTAGAGGAGGCAGTCTTGAGAGTTGTCCTGCATGGCCACGGTGGCATATGTCCTGCATGGCCACAGTGGCGTATGTCCTGCATGGCCATAGTGGCGTATGTCCTGCATGGCCACGGTGGCGTATGTCCAGCAGGGCCACAGTGGCGTATGTCCTGCATGGCCACAGTGGCGTATATCCTGTATGGCCACTGTGGCGTATGCGTAACATTTTTCGTATGGTAGAGGAGGCAGTCTTGAGAGTTGTCCTGCATGGCAACTGTGACGTATGTCCAGCAGGGCCACTGTGGCGTATGTCCAGCAGAGCCACTGTGGCGTTTGTACAGCATGGCCACTGTGGCGTATGTCCAGCAGGGCCACAGTGGCGTATGCGTAACATTTTTCGTATGGTAGAGGAGGCAGTCTTGAGAGTTGTCCTGCATGGCAACTGTGGCATACGTCCAGCATGGCCACAGTGGCGTATGTCCTGCATGGCCACAGTGGCGTATGTCCTGCATGGCCACAGTGGCGTATGTCCAGCAGAGCCACTGTGGCGTTTGTCCAGCATGGCCACTGTGGCGTACGTCCAGCATGGCCACAGTGGCGTATGTCCTGCATGGCCACAGTGGCGTATGTCCTGCATGACCACAGTGGCATATGTCCTGCATAGCCACTGTGGCGTATGCGTAACATTTTTCGTATGGTAGAGGAGGCAGTCTTGAGAGTTGTCCTGCATGGCAACTGTGGCATACGTCCAGCATGGCCACAGTGGCGTATGTCCTGCATGGCCACAGTGGCGTATGTCCTGCATGGCCACAGTGGCGTATGTCCTGCATGGCCACAGTGGCGTATGTCCAGCATGGCCACTGTGGCGTATGTCCAGCAGGGCCACAGTGGCGTATGTCCTGCATGGCCACAGTGGCGTATGTCCTGCATGGCCACAGTGGCGTATGTCCAGCATGGCCACTGTGGCGTACGTCCAGCATGGCCACAGTGGCGTATGTCCTGCATGGCCACAGTGGCGTATGTCCTGCATGACCACAGTGGCATATGTCCTGCATAGCCACTGTGGCGTATGCGTAACATTTTTCGTATGGTAGAGGAGGCAGTCTTGAGAGTTGTCCTGCATGGCAACTGTGGCGTACGTCCAGCATGGCCACAGTGGCGTATGTCCTGCATGGCCACTGTGGCGTATGTCCAGCAGGGCCACTGTGGCGTATGTCCAGCAGAGCCACTGTGGCGTTTGTCCAGCATGGCCACTGTGGCGTATGTCCAGCAGGGCCACAGTGGCGTATGCGTAACATTTTTCGTATGGTAGAGGAGGCAGTCTTGAGAGTTGTCCTGCATGGCAACTGTGACGTATGTCCAGCAGGGCCACTGTGGCGTATGTCCAGCAGAGCCACTGTGGCGTTTGTCCAGCATGGCCACTGTGGCGTATGTCCAGCAGGGCCACAGTGGCGTATGCGTAACATTTTTCGTATGGTAGAGGAGGCAGTCTTGAGAGTTGTCCTGCATGGCAACTGTGGCGTACGTCCAGCATGGCCACAGTGGCGTATGTCCAGCATGGCCACAGTGGCGTATGTCCTGCATGACCACAGTGGCATATGTCCTGCATGGCCACTGTGGCGTATGCGTAACATTTTTCGTATGGTAGAGGAGGCAGTCTTGAGAGTTGTCCTGCATGGCAATGTGGTGTATGCCCAGCATGGCCACTGTGGCATATGTCCAGCACGGCCACAGTGGCGTATGTCCAGCAGGGCCACAGTGGCGTATGTCCTGCATGGCCACAGTGGCGTATGTCCTGCATGGCCACTGTGGTGTATGTCCAGCATGGCCACTGTGGCGTATGTCCAGCAGGGCCACAGTGGCGTATGTCCTGCATGGCCACTGTGGCGCATGCGTAACATTTTTCGTATGGTAGAGGAGGCAGTCTTGAGAGTTGTCCTGCATGGCAACTGTGACGTATGTCCAGCAGGGCCACTGTGGCGTATGTCCAGCATGGCCACTGTGGCGTATGTCCAGCAGGGCCACAGTGGCGTATGTCCTGCATGGCCACTGTGGCGCATGCGTAACATTTTTCGTATGGTAGAGGAGGCAGTCTTGAGAGTTGTCCTGCATGGCAACTGTGACGTATGTCCAGCAGGGCCACTGTGGCGTATGTCCAGCAGAGCCACTGTGGCGTATGTCCAGCATGGCCACTGTGGCGTATGTCCAGCAGGGCCACTGTGGTGTGTGCCCAGCATGGCCACTGTGGCGTATGTCCAGCACGGCCACAGTGGCGTATGTCCTGCATGGCCACTGTGGCGTATGCGTAACATTTTTCGTATGGTAGAGGAGGCAGTCTTGAGAGTTGTCCTGCATGGCAACTGTGGCGCACGTCCAGCATGGCCACTGTGGCGTATGTCCAGCAGGGCCACTGTGCCGTATGCCCAGCATGGCCACTGTGGCGTATGTCCAGCAGGGCCACTGCGGCGTGTGCGTACCATTTTTCTTTTGGTAGAGGAGGCATTCTTGACAGCTGTCCTGCATGGCCACGGTGGCATATGTCCTGCAGGGCAACTGCGGCGTATGTCCAGCAGGGCCACTGTGGCGTGTGTCCTGCATGGCCACTGTGGCGTATGTCCAGCAGGGCCACTGTGGCGTATGCGTAACATTTTTCGTATGGTAGAGGAGGCAGTCTTGAGAGCTGTCCTGCATGGCCACGGTGGCATATGTCCTGCAGGGCCACAGTGGCGTACGCGTAACATTATTCGTATGGTAGAGGAGGCAGTCTTGACAGTTGTCCTGCATGGCCACAGTGGCGTATGTCCTGCGTGGCCACGGTGGCATATGTCCTGCAGGGCCACAGTGGCGTGTGTCGTGCATGGCCACTGTGGCGTATGCGTAACATTTTTCGTATGGTAGAGGAGGCAGTCTTGAGAGTTGTCCTGCATGGCAACTGTGGCATACGTCCTGCATGGCCACAGTGGCGTATGTCCTGCATGGCCACAGTGGCGTATGTCCTGCTTGGCCACGGTGGCGTATGTCCAGCAGGGCCACAGTGGCGTATGTCCTGCATGGCCACAGTGGCGTATGTCCTGCATGGCCACAGTGGCGTATGTCCTGCTTGGCCACGGTGGCGTATGTCCAGCAGGGCCACTGTGGCGTATGTCCTGCTTGGCCACGGTGGCGTATGTCCAGCAGGGCCACTGTGGCGTATGTCCAGCAGGGCCACAGTGGCGTATGTCCTGCATGGCCACTGTGGCGTATGTCCAGCAGGGCCACTGTGGCGTATGTCCAGCAGGGCAACAGTGGCGTATGTCCTGCATGGCCACTGTGGCGAATGTCCAGCAGGGCCACAGTGGCGTATGTCCTGCATGGCCACAGTGGCGTATGTCCTGCGTGGCCACGGTGGCATATGTCCTGCAGGGCCACAGTGGCGTGTGTCGTGCATGGCCACTGTGGCGTATGCGTAACATTTTTCGTATGGTAGAGGAGGCAGTCTTGAGAGTTGTCCTGCATGGCAACTGTGGCATACGTCCTGCATGGCCACAGTGGCGTATGTCCTGCATGGCCACAGTGGCGTATGTCCTGCTTGGCCACGGTGGCGTATGTCCAGCAGGGCCACAGTGGCGTATGTCCTGCATGGCCACAGTGGTGTATGTCCAGCATGGCCACTGTGGCGTACGCGTAACATTATTCGTATGGTAGAGGAGGCAGTCTTGAGAGTTGTCCTGCATGGCAACTGTGACGTATGTCCAGCAGGGCCACTGTGGCGTATGTCCAGCAGAGCCACAGTGGCGTATGTCCAGCATGGCCACTGTGGCGTATGTCCAGCAGGGGCACTGTGGTGTATGTCCAGCAGGGCCACTGTGGCGTATGTCCTGCATGGCCACAGTGCCGTATGTCCTGCATGGCCACGGTGGCGTATGTCCAGCAGGGCCACAGTGGCGTATGTCCTGCATGGCCACTGTGGCGTATGTCCAGCAGCGCCACTATGGCGTATGTCCAGCAGGGCCACAGTGGCATATGTCCTGCATGGCCACTGTGGCGTATGTCCTGCATGGCCACTGTGGCGTATGTCCTGCATGGCCACTGTGGCGTATGTCCAGCAGGGCCACAGTGGCGTATATCCTGCATGGCCACTGTGGCGTGTGCGTAACATTTTTCGTATGGTAGAGGAGGCAGTCTTGAGAGTTGTCCTGCATGGCAACTGTGACGTATGTCCTGCATGGCCACTGTGTCGTATGTCCAGCAGGGCCACTGTGGTGTATGCCCAGCATGGCCACTGTGGCGTATGTCCAGCACGGCCACAGTGGCGTATGTCCTGCATGGCCACTGTGGCGTATGCGTAACATTTTTCGTATGGTAGAGGAGGCAGTCTTGAGAGTTGTCCTGCATGGCAACTGTGGCATACATCCTGCATGGCCACAGTGGCGTATGTCCTGCATGGCCACAGTGGCGTATGTCCAGCATGGCCACTGTGGCGTATGTCCAGCAGGGCCACTGTGGCGAATGTCCAGCAGGGCCACAGTGGCGTATGTCCTGCATGGCCACAGTGGCGTATGTCCAGCATGGCCACTGTGGCGTATGTCCAGCAGGGCCACTGTTGCGTATGTCCAGCAGGGCAACAGTGGCGTATGTCCTGCATGGCCACTGTGGCGAATGTCCAGCAGGGCCACAGTGGCGTATGTCCTGCATGGCCACTGTGGCGTATGTCCAGCAGGGCAACAGTGGCGTATGTCCTGCATGGCCACTGTGGCGAATGTCCAGCAGGGCCACAGTGGCGTATGTCCTGCATGGCCACAGTGGCGTATGTCCAGCATGGCCACTGTGGCATACGTCCAGCAGGGCAACAGTGGCGTATGTCCTGCATGGCCACTGTGGCGTATGCGTAACATTTTTCGTATGGTAGAGGAGGCAGTCTTGCCAGCTGTCCTGCATGGCCACGGTGGCATATGTCCTGCATGGCCACAGTGGCGTATGTCCTGCATGGCCACAGTGGTGTATGTCCAGCAGGGCCACTGTGGCGAATGTCCAGCAGGGCCACAGTGGCGTATGTCCTGCATGGCCATAGTGGCGTATGTCCTGCATGGCCACTGTGGCGAATGTCCAGCAGGGCCACAGTGGCGTATGTCCTGCATGGCCACGGTGGCGTATGTCCAGCAGGGCCACAGTGGCGTATGTCCTGCATGGCCACAGTGGCGTATATCCTGTATGGTCACTGTGGCGTATGCGTAACATTTTTCGTATGGTAGAGGAGGCAGTCTTGAGAGTTGTCCTGCATGGCAACTGTGGCGTACGTCCAGCATGGCAACTGTGGCGTATGTCCTGCATGGCCACAGTGGCGTATATCCTGTATGGTCACTGTGGCGTATGCGTAACATTTTTCGTATGGTAGAGGAGGCAGTCTTGCCAGCTGTCCTGCATGGCCACGGTGGCATATGTCCTGCATGGCCACAGTGGCGTATGTCCTGCATGGCCACAGTGGTGTATGTCCAGCAGGGCCACTGTGGCGAATGTCCAGCAGGGCCACAGTGGCGTATGTCCTGCATGGCCATAGTGGCGTATGTCCTGCATGGCCACAGTGGCGTATGTCCTGCATGGCCACTGTGGCGTATGCGTAACATTTTTCGTATGGTAGAGGAGGCAGTCTTGAGAGTTGTCCTGCATGGCAACTGTGGCATACGTCCAGCATGGCCACAGTGGCGTATGTCCTGCATGGCCACAGTGGCGTATGTCCTGCATGGCCACAGTGGCGTATGTCCTGCATGGCCACAGTGGTGTATGTCCAGCAGGGCCACTGTGGCGAATGTCCAGCAGGGCCACAGTGGCGTATGTCCTGCATGGCCATAGTGGCGTATGTCCTGCATGGCCACTGTGGCGAATGTCCAGCAGGGCCATAGTGGCGTATATCCTGCATGGCCACAGTGGCGTATGTCCAGCATGGCCACTGTGGCGTATGTCCAGCAGGGCCACTGTGGCGTATATCGTGTATGGTCACTGTGGCGTATGCGTAACATTTTTCGTATGGTAGAGGAGGCAGTCTTGCCAGGTGTCCTGCATGGCCACGGTGGCATATGTCCTGCATGGCCACAGTGGCGTATGTCCTGCATGGCCACAGTGGTGTATGTCCAGCAGGGCCACTGTGGCGAATGTCCAGCAGGGCCACAGTGGCGTATGTCCTGCATGGCCATAGTGGCGTATGTCCTGCATGGCCACAGTGGCGTATGTCCTGCATGGCCACTGTGGCGTATGCGTAACATTTTTTCTATGGTAGAGGAGGCAGTCTTGAGAGTTGTCCTGCATGGCAACTGTGGCATACGTCCAGCATGGCCACAGTGGCGTATGTCCTGCATGGCCACAGTGGCGTATATCCTGTATGGTCACTGTGGCGTATGCGTAACATTTTTCGTATGGTAGAGGAGGCAGTCTTGCCAGCTGTCCTCCATGGCCACGGTGGCATATGTCCTGCATGGCCACAGTGGCGTATGTCCTGCATGGCCACAGTGGTGTATGTCCAGCAGGGCCACTGTGGCGAATGTCCAGCAGGGCCACAGTGGCGTATGTCCTGCATGGCCATAGTGGCGTATGTCCTGCATGGCCACAGTGGCGTATGTCCTGCATGGCCACTGTGGCGTATGCGTAACATTTTTCGTATGGTAGAGGAGGCAGTCTTGAGAGTTGTCCTGCATGGCAACTGTGGCATACGTCCAGCATGGCCACAGTGGCGTATGTCCTGCATGGCCACAGTGGCGTATGTCCTGCATGGCCACAGTGGCGTATGTCCTGCATGGCCACAGTGGTGTATGTCCAGCAGGGCCACTGTGGCGAATGTCCAGCAGGGCCACAGTGGCGTATGTCCTGCATGGCCATAGTGGCGTATGTCCTGCATGGCCACTGTGGCGAATGTCCAGCAGGGCCATAGTGGCGTATATCCTGCATGGCCACAGTGGCGTATGTCCAGCATGGCCACTGTGGCGTATGTCCAGCAGGGCCACTGTGGCGTATGTCCAGCAGGGCAACAGTGGCGTATGTCCTGCATGGCCACTGTGGCGTATGCGTAACATTTTTCGTATGGTAGAGGAGGCAGTCTTGCCAGCTGTCCTGCATGGCAACTGTGGCATACGTCCAGCATGGCCACAGTGGCGTATGTCCTGCATGGCCACAGTGGCGTATGTCCTGCATGGCCACAGTGGTGTATGTCCAGCAGGGCCACTGTGGCGAATGTCCAGCAGGGCCACAGTGGCGTATGTCCTGCATGGCCATAGTGGCGTATGTCCTGCATGGCCACAGTGGCGTATGTCCTGCATGGCCACTGTGGCGTGTGCGTAACATTTTTCGTATGGTAGAGGAGGCAGTCTTGAGAGTTGTCCTGCATGGCAACTGTGGCATACGCCCAGCATGGCCACTGTGGCGTATGTCCTGCATGGCCACAGTGGCGTATGTCCTGCATGGCCACAGTGGCGTATGTCCTGCATGGCCACAGTGGCGTATGTCCTGCATGGCCACAGTGGTGTATGTCCAGCATGGCCACTGTGGCGTATGCGTAACATTATTCGTATGGTAGAGGAGGCAGTCTTGAGAGTTGTCCTGCATGGCAACTGTGGCATACGTCCAGCATGGCCACAGTGGTGTATGTCCTGCATGGCCACAGTGGTGTATGTCCTGCATGGCCACAGTGGCGCATGTCCAGCATGGCCACTGTGGCGTATGTCCAGCAGGGCCACTGTGGCGAATGTCCAGCAGGGCCACAGTGGCGTATGTCCTGCATGGCCACAGTGGCGTACGTCCAGCATGGCCACTGTGGCGTTGTCCAGCATGGCCACAGTGGTGTATGTCCTGCATGGCCACAGTGGCGCATGTCCAGCATGGCCACTGTGGCGTATGTCCAGCAGGGCCACTGTGGCGTATGTCCAGCAGGGCAACAGTGGCGTATGTCCTGCATGGCCACTGTGGCGTATGCGTAACATTTTTCGTATGGTAGAGGAGGCAGTCTTGAGAGTTGTCCTGCATGGCAACTGTGACGTATGTCCAGCAGGGCCACTGTGGCGTATGTCCAGCAGAGCCACTGTGGTGTATGCCCAGCATGGCCACTGTGGCGTATGTCCAGCACGGCCACAGTGGCGTATGTCCTGCATGGCCACTGTGGCGTATGCGTAACATTTTTCGTATGGTAGAGGAGGCAGTCTTGAGAGTTGTCCTGCATGGCAACTGTGACGTATGTCCAGCAGGGCCACTGTGGCGTATGTCCAGCAGAGCCACTGTGGTGTATGCCCAGCATGGCCACTGTGGCGTATGTCCAGCAGGGCAACAGTGGCGTATGTCCTGCATGGCCACTGTGGCGTATGCGTAACATTTTTCGTATGGTAGAGGAGGCAGTCTTGAGAGTTGTCCTGCATGGCAACTGTGACGTATGTCCAGCAGGGCCACTGTGGCGTATGTCCAGCAGAGCCACTGTGGTGTATGCCCAGCATGGCCACTGTGGCATATGTCCAGCACGGCCACAGTGGCGTATGTCCAGCAGGGCCACAGTGGCGGATGTCCTGCAGCGCCACTGCGGCGTATGTCCAGCACGGCCACAGTGGCGTATGTCCTGCATGGCCACTGTGGCGCATGCGTAACATTTTTCGTATGGTAGAGGAGGCAGTCTTGAGAGTTGTCCTGCATGGCAACTGTGGCATACGTCCAGCATGGCCACAGTGGTGTATGTCCTGCATGGCCACAGTGGCGTATGTCCTGCATGGCCACAGTGGCGCATGTCCAGCATGGCCACTGTGGCGTATGTCCAGCAGGGCCACTGTGGCGTATGTCCAGCAGGGCAACAGTGGCGTATGTCCTGCATGGCCACTGTGGCGTATGCGTAACATTTTTCGTATGGTAGAGGAGGCAGTCTTGAGAGTTGTCCTGCATGGCAATGTGGTGTATGCCCAGCATGGCCACTGTGGCATATGTCCAGCACGGCCACAGTGGCGTATGTCCAGCAGGGCCACAGTGGCGGATGTCCTGCAGCGCCACTGCGGCGTATGTCCAGCACGGCCACAGTGGCGTATGTCCTGCATGGCCACTGTGGCGCATGCGTAACATTTTTCGTATGGTAGAGGAGGCAGTCTTGAGAGTTGTCCTGCATGGCAACTGTGGCGCACGACCAGCATGGCCACTGTGGCGTATGTCCAGCAGGGCCACTGGGCCGTATGCCCAGCATGGCCACTGTGGCGTATGTCCAGCAGGGCCACTGCGGCGTGTGCGTAACATTTTTCTTATGGTAGAGGAGGCAGTCTTGACCACAGTGGCGTATGTCCTGCATGGCCACAGTGGCGTATGTCCTGCATGGCCACTGTGGTGTATGTCCAGCATGGCCACTGTGGCGTATGTCCAGCAGGGCCACAGTGGCGTATGTCCTGCATGGCCACTGTGGCGCATGCGTAACATTTTTCGTATGGTAGAGGAGGCAGTCTTGAGAGTTGTCCTGCATGGCAACTGTGACGTATGTCCAGCAGGGCCACTGTGGCGTATGTCCAGCAGGGCCACTGTGGTGTATGCCCAGCATGGCCACTGTGGCGTATGTCCAGCACGGCCACAGTGGCGTATGTCCTGCATGGCCACTGTGGCGTATGCGTAACATTTTTCGTATGGTAGAGGAGGCAGTCTTGACAGCTGTCCTGCATGGCCACGGTGGCATATGTCCTGCAGGGCCACTGCGGCGAATGTCCAGCAGGGCCACTGTGGCGTGTGTCCTGCATGGCCACTGTGGCGTATGTCCAGCAGGGCCACTGTGGCGTATGCGTAACATTTTTCGTATGGTAGAGGAGGCAGTCTTGAGAGCTGTCCTGCATGGCCACGGTGGCATATGTCCTGCAGGGCCACTTCGGCGTATGTCCAGCAGGGCCACAGTGGCGTGTGTCGTGCATGGCCACTGTGGCGTATGCGTAACATTTTTCGTATGGTAGAGGAGGCAGTCTTGAGAGTTGTCCTGCATTGCAACTGTGGCATACGTCCTGCATGGCCACAGTGGCGTATGTCCTGCATGGCCACAGTGGTGTATGTCCAGCATGGCCACTGTGGCGTATGCGTAACATTATTCGTATGGTAGAGGAGGCAGTCTTGAGAGTTGTCCTGCATGGCAACTGTGACGTATGTCCAGCAGGGCCACTGTGGCGTATGTCCAGCAGAGGCACTGTGGCGTATGTCCAGCATGGCCACTGTGGCGTATGTCCCGCATGGCCACAGTGCCGTATGTCCTGCATGGCCACGTTGGCGTATGTCCAGCAGGGCCACAGTGGCGTATGTCCTGCATGGCCACTGTGGCGTATGTCCTGCAGCGCCACTATGGCGTATGTCCAGCAGGGCCACAGTGGCGTATGTCCTGCATGGCCACAGTGGCGTATGCCCTGCATGGCCACTGTGGCGTATGTCCTGCATGGCCACAGTGGCATATGTCCTGCATGGCCACTGTGGTGTATGTCCAGCAGGGCCACAGTGGCGTATATCCTGCATGGCCACTGTGGCGTATGCGTAACATTTTTCGTATGGTAGAGGAGGCAGTCTTGAGAGTTGTCCTGCATGGCAACTGTGACGTATGTCCTGCATGGCCACTGTGGCGTATGTCCAGCAGGGCCACTGTGCCGTATGCCCAGCATGGCCACTGTGGCGTATGTCCAGCATGGCCACTGCGGCGTATGCGTAACATTTTTCGTATGGTAGAGGAGGCAGTCTTGCCAGCTGTCCTGCATGGCCACGGTGGCATATGTCCTGCATGGCCACTGTGGCGAATGTCCAGCAGGGCCACAGTGGCGTATGTCCTGCATGGCCACAGTGGCGTATGTCCTGCATGGCCACTGTGGCGTATGTGCTGCAGGGCCACAGTGGCGTATGTTCTGCTTGGCCACGGTGGCGTATGTCCAGCAGGGCCACAGTGGCGTATGTCCAGCAGGGCCACAGTGGCGTATGTCCTGCATGGCCACAGTGGTGTATGTCCAGCATGGCCACTGTGGCATATGCGTAACATTATTCGTATGGTAGAGGAGGCAGTCTTGAGAGTTGTCCTGCATGGCCACTGTGGCGAATGTCCAGCAGGGCCACAGTGGCGTATGTCCTGCATGGCCACAGTGGCGTATGTCCTGCATGGCCACTGTGGCGTATGTGCTGCAGGGCCACAGTGGCGTATGTTCTGCTTGGCCACTGTGGCGTATGTCCAGCAGGGCCACAGTGGCGTATGTCCAGCAGGGCCACAGTGGCGTATGTCCTGCATGGCCACAGTGGTGTATGTCCAGCAGGGCCACTGTGGCGAATGTCCAGCAGGGCCACAGTGGCGTATGTCCAGCAGGGCAACTGTGGCGGGTGTCCAGCAGGGCCACTGTGGCGTGTGTCGTGCATGGCCACTGTGGTGTATGTCCAGCAGGGCCACAGTGGCGTATGTCGAGCAGGGCCACAGTGGCGTGTGTCGTGCATGGCCACTGTGGCGTATGCGTAACATTTTTCGTATGGTAGAGGAGGCAGTCTTGAGAGTTGTCCTGCATGGCAACTGTGGTATACGTCCAGCATGGCCACTGTGGCGTATGTGCTGCAGGGCCACAGTGGCGTATGTTCTGCTTGGCCACTGTGGCGTATGTCCAGCAGGGCCACAGTGGCGTATGTCGAGCAGGGCCACAATGGCGTGTGTCGTGCATGGCCACTGTGGCGTATGCGTAACATTTTTCGTATGGTAGAGGAGGCAGTCTTGAGAGTTGTCCTGCATGGCAACTGTGGTATACGTCCAGCATGGCCACTGTGGCGTATGTCCTGCATGGCCACTGTGGCGTATGTCCTGCATGGCCACAGTGGCGTATGTCCTGCATGGCCACAGTGGCGTATGTCCTGCATGGCCACAGTGGTGTATGTCCAGCATGGCCACTGTGGCGTATGCGTAACATTATTCGTATGGTAGAGGAGGCAGTCTTGAGAGTTGGCCTGCATGGCAACTGTGGCGTATGTCCAGCAGGACCACTGTGGCGTGTGTCCTGCATGGCCACTGTGGCGTATGTCCAGCAGGGCCACTGTGGCGTATGCGTAACATTTTTCGTATGGTAGAGGAGGCAGTCTTGCCAGCTGTCCTGCATGGCCACGGTGGCATATGTCCTGCATGGCCACAGTGGCGTATGTCCTGCATGGCCACAGTGGTGTATGTCCAGCAGGGCCACTGTGGCGAATGTCCAGCAGGTCCACTGTGGCGTATGTCCAGCAGGGCCACTGTGGCGTGTGTCGTGCATGGCCACTGTGGCGTATGCGTAACATTTTTCGTATGGTAGAGGAGGCAGCCTTGAGAGTTGTCCTGCATGGCAACTGTGGCGTATGTCCAGCAGGGCCACTGTGGCATATGTCCAGCAGGGCCACTGTGGCGTATGTCCAGCATGGCCACTGTGGCGTATGTCCAGCAGGGCCACTGTGGTGTATGTCCAGCATGGCCACTGTGGCGTATGTCCAGCAGGGCCACAGTGGCGTATGTCCTGCATGGCCACTGTGGCGTATGCGTAACATTTTTCGTATGGTAGAGGAGGCAGTCATGAGAGTTGTCCTGCATGGCAACTGTGACGTATGTCCAGCAGGGCCACTGTGGCGTATGTCCAGCAGGGCCACTGTGGCGTATGTCCAGCATGGCCACTGTGGCGTATGTCCAGCAGGGCCACGGTGGCGTATGTCCAGCAGGGCCGCAGTGGCGTATGTCCTGCATGGCCACTGTGGCGTATGCGTAACATTTTTCGTATGGTAGAGGAGGCAGTCTTGAGAGTTGTCCTGTATGGCAACTGTGGCGTACGTCCAGCATGGCCACTGTGGCGTATGTCCAGCAGGGCCACTGTGCCGTATGCCCAGCATGGCCACTGTGGCGTATGTCCAGCAGGGCCACAGTGGCGTATGTCCTGCATGGCCACTGTGGCGTATGCGTAACATTTTTCGTATGGTAGAGGAGGCAGTCCTGAGAGCTGTCCTGCATGGCAACTGTGGCGTACGTCCAGCATGGCCACTGTGGCGTATGTCCAGCAGGGCCACAGTGGCGTATGTCCTGCATGGCCACTGTGGCGTATGCGTAACATTTTTCGTATGGTAGAGGAGGCAGTCTTGAGAGTTGTCCTGTATGGCAACTGTGGCGTACGTCCAGCATGGCCACTGTGGCGTATGTCCAGCAGGGCCACTGTGCCGTATGCCCAGCATGGCCACTGTGGCGTATGTCCAGCAGGGCCACAGTGGCGTATGTCCTGCATGGCCACTGTGGCGTATGCGTAACATTTTTCGTATGGTAGAGGAGGCAGTCATGAGAGTTGTCCTGCATGGCAACTGTGACGTATGTCCAGCAGAGCCACTGTGGCGTATGTCCAGCAGAGCCACTGTGGCGTATGTCCAGCATGGCCACTGTGGCGTATGTCCAGCATGGCCACTGTGACGTATGTCCAGCAGGGCCACTGTGGCGTATGTCCAGCAGAGCCACTGTGGCGTATGTCCAGCAGGGCCACTGTGGCGTATGTCCAGCAGAGCCACTGTGGCGTATGTCCAGCAGAGCCACTGTGGCGTATGTCCAGCATGGCCACTGTGGCGTATGTCCAGCATGGCCACTGTGACGTATGTCCAGCAGGGCCACTGTGGCGAATGTCCAACAGGGCCACAGTGGCGTATGTCCTGCATGGCCACAGTGGCGTATGTCCTGCATGGCCACAGTGGTGTATGTCCAGCAGGGCCACTGTGGCGAATGTCCAGCAGGTCCACTGTGGCGTATGTCCAGCAGGGCCACTGTGGCGTGTGTCGTGCATGGCCACTGTGGCGTATGCGTAACATTTTTCGTATGGTAGAGGAGGCAGCCTTGAGAGTTGTCCTGCATGGCAACTGTGGCGTATGTCCAGCAGGGCCACTGTGGCATATGTCCAGCAGGGCCACTGTGGCGTATGCGTAACATTTTTCGTATGGTAGAGGAGGCAGTCATGAGAGTTGTCCTGCATGGCAACTGTGACGTATGTCCAGCAGGGCCACTGTGGCGTATGTCCAGCAGGGCCACTGTGGCGTATGTCCTGCATGGCCACTGTGGCGTATGCGTAACATTTTTCGTATGGTAGAGGAGGCAGTCCTGAGAGCTGTCCTGTATGGCAACTGTGGCGTACGTCCAGCATGGCCACTGTGGCGTATGTCCAGCAGGGCCACTGTGCCGTATGCCCAGCATGGCCACTGTGGCGTATGTCCAGCAGGGCCACAGTGGCGTATGTCCTGCATGGCCACTGTGGCGTATGTCCTGCATGGCCACAGTGGTGTATGTCCAGCAGGGCCACTGTGGCGAATGTCCAGCAGGTCCACTGTGGCGTATGTCCAGCAGGGCCACTGTGGCGTGTGTCGTGCATGGCCACTGTGGCGTATGCGTAACATTTTTCGTATGGTAGAGGAGGCAGCCTTGAGAGTTGTCCTGCATGGCAACTGTGGCGTATGTCCAGCAGGGCCACTGTGGCATATGTCCAGCAGGGCCACTGTGGCGTATGTCCAGCATGGCCACTGTGGCGTATGTCCAGCAGGGCCACTGTGGTGTATGTCCAGCATGGCCACTGTGGCGTATGTCCAGCAGGGCCACAGTGGCGTATGTCCTGCATGGCCACTGTGGCGTATGCGTAACATTTTTCGTATGGTAGAGGAGGCAGTCATGAGAGTTGTCCTGCATGGCAACTGTGACGTATGTCCAGCAGGGCCACTGTGGCGTATGTCCAGCAGGGCCACTGTGGCGTATGTCCAGCATGGCCACTGTGGCGTATGTCCAGCAGGGCCACGGTGGCGTATGTCCAGCAGGGCCGCAGTGGCGTATGTCCTGCATGGCCACTGTGGCGTATGCGTAACATTTTTCGTATGGTAGAGGAGGCAGTCTTGAGAGTTGTCCTGTATGGCAACTGTGGCGTACGTCCTGCATGGCCACAGTGGTGTATGTCCAGCAGGGCCACTGTGGCGAATGTCCAGCAGGTCCACTGTGGCGTATGTCCAGCAGGGCCACTGTGGCGTGTGTCGTGCATGGCCACTGTGGCGTATGCGTAACATTTTTCGTATGGTAGAGGAGGCAGCCTTGAGAGTTGTCCTGCATGGCAACTGTGGCGTATGTCCAGCAGGGCCACTGTGGCATATGTCCAGCAGGGCCACTGTGGCGTATGTCCAGCATGGCCACTGTGGCGTATGTCCAGCAGGGCCACTGTGGTGTATGTCCAGCATGGCCACTGTGGCGTATGTCCAGCAGGGCCACAGTGGCGTATGTCCTGCATGGCCACTGTGGCGTATGCGTAACATTTTTCGTATGGTAGAGGAGGCAGTCATGAGAGTTGTCCTGCATGGCAACTGTGACGTATGTCCAGCAGGGCCACTGTGGCGTATGTCCAGCAGGGCCACTGTGGCGTATGTCCAGCATGGCCACTGTGGCGTATGTCCAGCAGGGCCACGGTGGCGTATGTCCAGCAGGGCCGCAGTGGCGTATGTCCTGCATGGCCACTGTGGCGTATGCGTAACATTTTTCGTATGGTAGAGGAGGCAGTCTTGAGAGTTGTCCTGTATGGCAACTGTGGCGTACGTCCAGCATGGCCACTGTGGCGTATGTCCAGCAGGGCCACTGTGCCGTATGCCCAGCATGGCCACTGTGGCGTATGTCCAGCAGGGCCACAGTGGCGTATGTCCTGCATGGCCACTGTGGCGTATGCGTAACATTTTTCGTATGGTAGAGGAGGCAGTCCTGAGAGCTGTCCTGCATGGCAACTGTGGCGTACGTCCAGCATGGCCACTGTGGCGTATGTCCAGCAGGGCCACAGTGGCGTATGTCCTGCATGGCCACTGTGGCGTATGCGTAACATTTTTCGTATGGTAGAGGAGGCAGTCTTGAGAGTTGTCCTGTATGGCAACTGTGGCGTACGTCCAGCATGGCCACTGTGGCGTATGTCCAGCAGGGCCACTGTGCCGTATGCCCAGCATGGCCACTGTGGCGTATGTCCAGCAGGGCCACAGTGGCGTATGTCCTGCATGGCCACTGTGGCGTATGCGTAACATTTTTCGTATGGTAGAGGAGGCAGTCATGAGAGTTGTCCTGCATGGCAACTGTGACGTATGTCCAGCAGAGCCACTGTGGCGTATGTCCAGCAGAGCCACTGTGGCGTATGTCCAGCATGGCCACTGTGGCGTATGTCCAGCATGGCCACTGTGACGTATGTCCAGCAGGGCCACTGTGGCGTATGTCCAGCAGAGCCACTGTGGCGTATGTCCAGCAGGGCCACTGTGGCGTATGTCCAGCAGAGCCACTGTGGCGTATGTCCAGCAGAGCCACTGTGGCGTATGTCCAGCATGGCCACTGTGGCGTATGTCCAGCATGGCCACTGTGACGTATGTCCAGCAGGGCCACTGTGGCGAATGTCCAACAGGGCCACAGTGGCGTATGTCCTGCATGGCCACAGTGGCGTATGTCCAGCAGGGCCACTGTGGCGTGTGTCGTGCATGGCCACTGTGGCGTATGCGTAACATTTTTCGTATGGTAGAGGAGGCAGCCTTGAGAGTTGTCCTGCATGGCAACTGTGGCGTATGTCCAGCATGGCCACTGTGGCGTATGTCCAGCAGGGCCACTGTGGCGAATGTCCAACAGGGCCACAGTGGCGTATGTCCTGCATGGCCACAGTGGCGTATGTCCTGCATGGCCACTGTGGCGCATGCGTAACATTTTTCGTATGGTAGAGGAGGCAGTCTTGAGAGTTGTCCTGCATGGCAACTGTGACGTATGTCCAGCAGGGCCACTGTGGCGTATGTCCAGCAGAGCCACTGTGGCGTATGTCCAGCATGGCCACTGTGGCGTATGTCCAGCACGGCCACAGTGGCGTATGTCCTGCATGGCCACTGTGGCGTATGCGTAACATTTTTCGTATGGTAGAGGAGGCAGTCTTGAGAGTTGTCCAGCAGGGCCACTGTGGCGTATGCCCAGCATGGCCACTGTGGCGTATGTCCAGCAGGGCCACTGTGGCGTATGCGTAACATTTTTCGTATGGTAGAGGAGGCAGTCTTGAGAGCTGTCCTGCATGGCCACGGTGGCATATGTCCTGCAGGGCCACTTCGGCGTATGTCCAGCAGGGCCACAGTGGCGTGTGTCGTGCATGGCCACTGTGGCGTATGCGTAACATTTTTCGTATGGTAGAGGAGGCAGTCTTGAGAGTTGTCCTGCTTGGCAACTGTGACGTATGTCCAGCATGGCCACAGTGGCGTATGTCCTGCATGGCCACAGTGGCGTATGTCCTGCATGGCCACTGTGGCGTATGTGCAGCAGGGCCACAGTGGCGTATGTCCTGCTTGGCCACGGTGGCGTATGTCCAGCAGGGCCACAGTGGCGTATGTCCTGCATGGCCACAGTGGTGTATGTCCAGCATGGCCACTGTGGCGTATGTCTAGCAGGGCCACTGTGGTGTATGCCCAGCATGGCCACTGTGGCGTATGTCCAGCACGGCCACAGTGGCGTATGTCCTGCATGGCCACTGTGGCGTATGCGTAACATTTTTCGTATGGTAGAGGAGGCAGTCTTGAGAGTTGTCCTGCATGGCAACTGTGACGTATGTCCAGCAGGGCCACTGTGGCGTATGTCCAGCAGAGCCACTGTGGCGTATGTCCAGCATGGCCACTATGGCGTATGTCCAGCAGGGCCACTGTGGTGTATGCCCAGCATGGCCACTGTGGCGTATGTCCAGCACGGCCACAGTGGCGTATGTCCTGCATGGCCACTGTGGCGTATGCGTAACATTTTTCGTATGGTAGAGGAGGCAGTCTTGAGAGTTGTCCAGCAGGGCCACTGTGGCGTATGCCCAGCATGGCCACTGTGGCGTATGTCCAGCAGGGCCACTGTGGCGTATGCGTAACATTTTTCGTATGGTAGAGGAGGCAGTCTTGAGAGCTGTCCTGCATGGCCACGGTGGCATATGTCCTGCAGGGCCACTTCGGCGTATGTCCAGCAGAGCCACAGTGGCGTGTGTCGTGCATGGCCACTGTGGCGTATGCGTAACATTTTTCGTATGGTAGAGGAGGCAGTCTTGAGAGTTGTCCTGCATGGCAACTGTGACGTATGTCCAGCATGGCCACAGTGGCATATGTCCTGCATGACCACAGTGGCGTATGTCCTGCATGGCCACAGTGGCGTATGTCCTGCATGGCCACTGTGGCGTATGTCCTGCATGGCCACAGTGCCGCATGTCCTGCATGGCCACGGTGGCGTATGTCCAGCAGGGCCACAGTGGCGTATGTCCTGCATGGCCACAGTGGCGTATGTCCTGCATGGCCACAGTGGTGTATGTCCAGCATGGCCACTGTGGCGTATGTCCAGCAGGGCCACAGTGGCGTATGTCCTGCATGGCCACTGTGGCGCATGCGTAACATTTTTCGTATGGTAGAGGAGGCAGTCTTGAGAGTTGTCCTGCATGGCAACTGTGACGTATGTCCAGCAGGGCCACTGTGGCGTATGTCCAGCAGAGCCACTGTGGCGTATGTCCAGCATGGCCACTGTGGCGTATGTCCAGCAGGGGCACAGTGGTGTATGTCCAGCAGGGCCACTGTGGCGTATGTCCTGCATGGCCACAGTGCCGCATGTCCTGCATGGCCACGGTGGCGTATGTCCAGCAGGGCCACAGTGGCGTATGTCCTGCATGGCCACAGTGGCGTATGTCCTGCATGGCCACTGTGGCGTATGTCCTGCATGGCCACAGTGGCGTATGTGGTGCATGGCCACTGTGGCGTATGTCCAGCAGGGCCACAGTGGCGTATATCCTGCATGGCCACTGTGGCGTATGCGTAACATTTTTCGTATGGTAGAGGAGGCAGTCTTGAGAGTTGTCCTGCATGGCAACTGTGACGTATGTCCTGCATGGCCACTGTGGCGTATGTCCAGCAGGGCCACTGTGCCATATGCCCATCATGGCCACTGTGGCGTATGTCCAGCATGGCCACTGCGGCGTATGCGTATCATTTTTCGTATGGTAGAGGAGGCAGTCTTGAGAGTTGTCCTGCATGGCAACTGTGACGTATGTCCTGCATGGCCACAGTGGCGTATGTCCTGCATGGCCACAGTGGTGTATGTCCAGCAGGGCCACTGTGGCGAATGTCCAGCAGGGCCACAGTGGCGTATGTCCTGCATGGCCACAGTGGCGTATATCCTGCATGGCCACTGTGGCGTATGCGTAACATTTTTCGTATGGTAGAGGAGGCAGTCTTGAGAGTTGTCCTGCATGGCAACTGTGACGTATGTCCAGCAGGGCCACTGTGGTGTATGTCCAGCAGGGCCACTGTGGCGTATGTCCTGCATGGCCATAGTGGCGTATGTCCTGCGTGGCCACGGTAGCGTATGTCCAGCAGGGCCACAGTGGCGTATGTCCTGCATGGCCACAGTGGCGTATATCCTGCATGGCCACTGTGGCGTATGCGTAACATTTTTCGTATGGTAGAGGAGGCAGTCTTGAGAGTTGTCCTGCATGGCAACTGTGACGTATGTCCAGCAGGGCCACTGTGGTGTATGTCCAGCAGGGCCACTGTGGCGTATGTCCTGCATGGCCACAGTGCCGTATGTCCTGCATGGCTACGGTGGCGTATGTCCAGCATGGCCACTGTGGCGTATGTCCAGCAGGGCCACTGTGGCGTGTGTCCAGCAGGGCCACTGTGGCGTATGGCCAGCAGGGCCACAGTGGCGTATGTCCTGCATGGCCACAGTCTCGTATGTCCTGCATGGCCACTGTGGCGTATGTCCAGCAGGGCCACAGTGGCGTATGTCCTGCATGGCCACAGTCTCGTATGTCCTGCATGGCCACTGTGGCGTATGTCCAGCAGGGCCACAGTGGCGTATGTCCTGCATGGCCACAGTCTCGTATGTCCAGCATGGCCACTGTGGCGTATGTCCAGCAGGGCCACAGTGGCGTATGTCCTGCATGGCCACTGTGGCGCATGCGTAACATTTTTCGTATGGTAGAGGAGGCAGTCTTGAGAGTTGTCCTGCATGGCAACTGTGACGTATGTCCAGCAGGGCCACTGTGGCGTATGTCCAGCAGAGCCACTGTGGCGTATGTCCAGCATGGCCACTGTGGCGTATGTCCAGCAGGGACACAGTGGTGTATGTCCAGCAGGGCCACTGTGGCGTATGTCCTGCATGGCCACAGTGCCGCATGTCCTGCATGGCCACGGTGGCGTATGTCCAGCAGGGCCACAGTGGCGTATGTCCTGCATGGCCACAGTGGCGTATGTCCTGCATGGCCACTGTGGCGTATGTCCAGCAGGGCCACAGTGGCGCATATCCTGCATGGCCACTGTGGCGTATGCGTAACATTTTTCGTATGGTAGAGGAGGCAGTCTTGAGAGTTGTCCTGCATGGCAACTGTGACGTATGTCCAGCAGGGCCACTGTGGTGTATGTCCAGCAGGGCCACTGTGGCGTATGTCCTGCATGGCCACAGTGCCGTATGTCCTGCATGGCCACGGTGGCGTATGTCCAGCATGGCCACTGTGGCGTATGTCCAGCAGGGCCACTGTGGCGTGTGTCCAGCAGGGCCACTGTGGCGTATGTCCAGCAGGGCCACAGTGGCGTATGTCCTGCATGGCCACAGTCTCGTATGTCCTGCATGGCCACTGTGGCGTATGTCCAGCAGGGCCACAGTGGCGTATGTCCTGCATGGCCACAGTGGTGTATGTCCAGCAGGGCCACTGTGGCGAAAGTCCAGCAGGGCCACAGTGGCGTATGTAAAGCAGGGCCACTGTGGCGTGTGTCCTGCATGGCCACTGTGGCGTATGTCCAGCAGGGCCACTGTGGCGTGTGTCCAGCAGGGCCACTGTGGCGTGTGTCCTGCATGGCCACTTCGGCGTATGTCGAGCAGGGCCACAGTGGCGTGTGTCGTGCATGGCCACTGTGGCGTATGCGTAACATTTTTCGTATGGTAGAGGAGGCAGTCTTGAGAGTTGTCCTGCATGGCAACTGTGGCATACGTCCAGCATGGCCACTGTGGCGTATGTCCTGCATGGCCACAGTGGCGTATGTCCTGCATGGCCACAGTGGCGTATGTCCTGCATGGCCACAGTGGTGTATGTCCAGCATGGCCACTGTGGCGTATGCGTAACATTATTCGTATGGTAGAGGAGGCAGTCTTGAGAGTTGTCCTGCATGGCAACTGTGGCGTATGTCCAGCAGGGCCACTGTGGCGTGTGTCCTGCATGGCCACTGTGGCGTATGCGTAACATTTTTCGAATGGTAGAGGAGGCAGTCTTGCCAGCTGTCCTGCATGGCCACGGTGGCATATGTCCTGCATGGCCACAGTGGCGTATGTCCTGCATGGCCACAGTGGTGTATGTCCAGCAGGGCCACTGTGGCGAATGTCCAGCAGGGCCACTGTGGCGTGTGTCGTGCATGGCCACTGTGGCGTATGCGTAACATTTTTCGTATGGTAGAGGAGGCAGTCTTGAGAGTTGTCCTGCATGGCAACTGTGGCATACGTCCAGCATGGCCACTGTGGCGTATGTCCTGCATGGCCACAGTGGCGTATGTCCTGCATGGCCACTGTGGCGTATGTCCCGCATGGCCACAGTGCCGTATGTCCTGCATGGCCACTGTGGCGCATGCGTAACATTTTTCGTATGGTAGAGGAGGCAGTCTTGAGAGTTGTCCTGCATGGCAACTGTGACGTATGTCCTGCATGGCCACTGTGGCGTATGTCCAGCAGGGCCACTGTGCCGTATGCCCATCATGGCCACTGTGGCGTATGTCCAGCATGGCCACTGCGGCGTATGCGTAACATTTTTCGTATGGTAAAGGAGGCAGTCCTGCCAGCTGTCCTGCATGGCCACGGTGGCATATGTCCTGCATGGCCACAGTGGCGTATGTCCTGCATGGCCACAGTGGTGTATGTCCAGCAGGGTCACTGTGGCGAATGTCCAGCAGGGCCACTGTGGCGTATGTCCAGCAGGGCCACTGTGGCGTGTGTCGTGCTTGGCCACTGTGGCGTATGCGTAACATTTTTCGTATGGTAGAGGAGGCAGTCTTGAGAGTTGTCCTGCATGGCAACTGTGGCGTACGTCCAGCATGGCCACTGTGGCGTATGTCCAGCAGGGCCACTGTGCCGTATGCCCAGCAGGGCCACAGTGGCGTATGTCCTGCATGGCCACAGTGGCGTATGTCCTGCATGGCCACAGTGGTGTATGTCCAGCAGGGCCACTGTGGCGAAAGTCCAGCAGGGCCACAGTGGCGTATGTAAAGCAGGGCCACTGTGGCGTGTGTCCTGCATGGCCACTGTGGCGTATGTCCAGCAGGGCCACTGTGGCGTGTGTCCAGCAGGGCCACAGTGGCGTGTGTCGTGCATGGCCACTGTGGCGTATGCGTAACATTTTTCGTATGGTAGAGGAGGCAGTCTTGAGAGTTGTCCTGCATGGCAACTGTGGCATACGTCCATCATGGCAACAGTGGCGTATGTCCTGCATGTCCACAGTGGCGTATGTCCTGCATGGCCACAGTGGTGTATGTCCAGCATGGCCACTGTGGCGTATGCGTAACATTTTTCGTATGGTAGAGGAGGCAGTCTTGAGAGTTGTCCTGCATGGCAACTGTGGCATACATTCAGCATGGCCACTGTGGCGTATGTCCTGCATGGCCACAGTGGCGTATGTCCTGCATGGCCACAGTGGCGTATGTCCAGCATGGCCACTGTGGCGTATGCGTAACATTATTCGTATGGTAGAGGAGGCAGTCTTGAGAGTTGTCCTTCATGGCAACGGTGGCGTATGTCCAGCAGGGCCACTGTGGCGTGTGTCCTGCATGGCCACTGTGGCGTATGTCCAGCAGGGCCACTATGGCGTATGCGTAACATTTTTCGTATGGTAGAGGAGGCAGTCTTGCCAGCTGTCCTGCATGGCCACGGTGGCATATGTCCTGCAGGGCCACTGCGGCGTATGTCCAGCAGGGCCACTGTGGCGTGTGTCCTGCATGGCGACTGTGGCGAATGTCCAGCAGGGCCACTGTGGCGTATGTCCAGCAGGGCCACAGTGGCGTATGTCCTGCATGGCCACAGTGGTGTATGTCCAGCAGGGCCACTGTGGCGAATGTCCAGCAGGGCCACAGTGGCGTATGTCCTGCATGGCCATAGTGGCGTATGTCCTGCGTGGCCACTGCGGCGTATGCGTAACATTTTTCGTATGGTAAAGGAGGCAGTCCTGCCAGCTGTCCTGCATGGCCACGGTGGCATATGTCCTGCATGGCCACAGTGGCGTATGTCCTGCATGGCCATAGTGGCGTATGTCCTGCGTGGCCACGGTAGCGTATGTCCAGCAGGGCCACAGTGGCGTATGTCCTGCATGGCCACAGTGGCGTATGTCCTGCATGGCCACTGTGGCGCATGCGTAACATTTTTCGTATGGTAGAGGAGGCAGTCTTGAGAGTTGTCCTGCATGGCAACTGTGACGTATGTCCTGCATGGCCACTGTGGCGTATGTCCAGCAGGGCCACTGTGCCGTATGCCCATCATGGCCACTGTGGCGTATGTCCAGCATGGCCACTGCGGCGTATGCGTAACATTTTTCGTATGGTAAAGGAGGCAGTCCTGCCAGCTGTCCTGCATGGCCACGGTGGCATATGTCCTGCATGGCCACAGTGGCGTATGTCCTGCATGGCCACAGTGGTGTATGTCCAGCAGGGCCACTGTGGCGAATGTCCAGCAGGGCCACAGTGGCGTATGTCCTGCATGGCCATAGTGGCGTATGTCCTGCGTGGCCACGGTAGCGTATGTCCAGCAGGGCCACAGTGGCGTATGTCCTGCATGGCCACAGTGGCGTATATCCTGCATGGCCACTGTGGCGTATGCGTAACATTTTTCGTATGGTAGAGGAGGCAGTCTTGAGAGTTGTCCTGCATGGCAACTGTGACGTATGTCCAGCAGGGCCACTGTGGTGTATGTCCAGCAGGGCCACTGTGGCGTATGTCCTGCATGGCCACAGTGCCGTATGTCCTGCATGGCCACTGTGGCGTATGTCCAGCAGGGCCACAGTGGCGTATGTCCTGCATGGCCACAGTCTCGTATGTCCTGCATGGCCACTGTGGCGTATGTCCAGCAGGGCCACAGTGGCGTATGTCCTGCATGGCCACAGTCTCGTATGTCCTGCATGGCCACTGTGGCGTATGTCAAGCAGGGCCACAGTGGCGTATGTCCTGCATGGCCACAGTCTCGTATGTCCAGCATGGCCACTGTGGCGTATGTCCAGCAGGGCCACAGTGGCGTATGTCCTGCATGGCCACTGTGGCGCATGCGTAACATTTTTCGTATGGTAGAGGAGGCAGTCTTGAGAGTTGTCCTGCATGGCAACTGTGACGTATGTCCAGCAGGGCCACTGTGGCGTATGTCCAGCAGAGCCACTGTGGCGTATGTCCAGCATGGCCACTGTGGCGTATGTCCAGCAGGGACACAGTGGTGTATGTCCAGCAGGGCCACTGTGGCGTATGTCCTGCATGGCCACAGTGCCGCATGTCCTGCATGGCCACGGTGGCGTATGTCCAGCAGGGCCACAGTGGCGTATGTCCTGCATGGCCACAGTGGCGTATGTCCTGCATGGCCACTGTGGCGTATGTCCTGCATGGCCACAGTGGCGTATGTCCTGCATGGCCACTGTGGCGTATGTCCAGCAGGGCCACAGTGGCGTATATCCTGCATGGCCACTGTGGCGTATGCGTAACATTTTTCGTATGGTAGAGGAGGCAGTCTTGAGAGTTGTCCTGCATGGCAACTGTGACGTATGTCCAGCAGGGCCACTGTGGTGTATGTCCAGCAGGGCCACTGTGGCGTATGTCCTGCATGGCCACAGTGCCGTATGTCCTGCATGGCCACGGTGGCGTATGTCCAGCATGGCCACTGTGGCGTATGTCCAGCAGGGCCACTGTGGCGTGTGTCCAGCAGGGCCACTGTGGCGTATGTCCAGCAGGGCCACAGTGGCGTATGTCCTGCATGGCCACAGTCTCGTATGTCCTGCATGGCCACTGTGGCGTATGTCCAGCAGGGCCACAGTGGCGTATGTCCTGCATGGCCACAGTGGTGTATGTCCAGCAGGGCCACTGTGGCGAAAGTCCAGCAGGGCCACAGTGGCGTATGTAAAGCAGGGCCACTGTGGCGTGTGTCCTGCATGGCCACTGTGGCGTATGTCCAGCAGGGCCACTGTGGCGTGTGTCCAGCAGGGCCACTGTGGCGTGTGTCCTGCATGGCCACTTCGGCGTATGTCGAGCAGGGCCACAGTGGCGTGTGTCGTGCATGGCCACTATGGCGTATGCGTAACATTTTTCGTATGGTAGAGGAGGCAGTCTTGAGAGTTGTCCTGCATGGCAACTGTGGCATACGTCCAGCATGGCCACTGTGGCGTGTGTCCTGCATGGCCACTGTGGCGTATGCGTAACATTTTTCGTATGGTAGAGGAGGCAGTCTTGAGAGTTGTCCTGTATGGCAACTGTGGCATACGTCCAGCATGGCAACAGTGGCGTATGTCCTGCATGTCCACAGTGGCGTATGTCCTGCATGGCCACGGTGGCGTATGTCCAGCAGGGCCACAGTGGCGTATGTCCTGCATGGCCACAGTGGCGTATGTCCTGCATGGCCACTGTGGCGTATGTCCTGCATGGCCACAGTGGCGTATGTCCTGCATGGCCACTGTGGCGTATGTCCAGCAGGGCCACAGTGGCGTATATCCTGCATGGCCACTGTGGCGTATGCGTAACATTTTTCGTATGGTAGAGGAGGCAGTCTTGAGAGTTGTCCTGCATGGCAACTGTGGCGTATGTCCAGCATTGCCACTGTGGCGTGTGTCCTGCATGGCCACTGTGGCGTATGCGTAACATTTTTCGAATGGTAGAGGAGGCAGTCTTGCCAGCTGTCCTGCATGGCCACGGTGGCATATGTCCTGCATGGCCACAGTGGCGTATGTCCTGCATGGCCACAGTGGTGTATGTCCAGCATGGCCACTGTGGCGTATGCGTAACATTTTTCGTATGGTAGAGGAGGCAGTCTTGAGAGTTGTCCTGTATGGCAACTGTGGCATACGTCCAGCATGGCAACAGTGGCGTATGTCCTGCATGTCCACAGTGGCGTATGTCCTGCATGGCCACAGTGGTGTATGTCCAGCATGGCCACTGTGGCGTATGCGTAACATTTTTCGTATGGTAGAGGAGGCAGTATTGAGAGTTGTCCTGCATGGCAACTGTGGCATACGTCCAGCATAGCCACTGTGGCGTATGTCCTGCATGGCCACAGTGGCGTATGTCCTGCATGGCCACAGTGGCGTATGTCCTGCATGGCCACAGTGGTGTATGTCCAGCATGGCCACTGTGGCGTATGCGTAACATTATTCGTATGGTAGAGGAGGCAGTCTTGAGAGTTGTCCTTCATGGCAACGGTGGCGTATGTCCAGCAGGGCCACTGTGGCGTGTGTCCTGCATGGCCACTGTGGCGTATGTCCAGCAGGGCCACTGTGGCGTATGCGTAACATTTTTCGCCACTGTGGCGTGTGTCGTGCATGGCCACTGTGGCGTATGCGTAACATTTTTCGTATGGTAGAGGAGGCAGTCTTGAGAGTTGTCCTGCATGGCAACTGTGGCATACGTCCAGCATGGCAACAGTGGCGTATGTCCTGCATGTCCACAGTGGCGTATGTCCTGCATGGCCACAGTGGTGTATGTCCAGCATGGCCACTGTGGCGTATGCGTAACATTTTTCGTATGGTAGAGGAGGCAGTCTTGAGAGTTGTCCTGCATGGCAACTGTGGCATACGTCCAGCATAGCCACTGTGGCGTATGTCCTGCATGGCCACAGTGGCGTATGTCCTGCATGGCCACAGTGGCGTATGTCCTGCATGGCCACAGTGGTGTATGTCCAGCATGGCCACTGTGGCGTATGCGTAACATTATTCGTATGGTAGAGGAGGCAGTCTTGAGAGTTGTCCTTCATGGCAACGGTGGCGTATGTCCAGCAGGGCCACTGTGGCGTGTGTCCTGCATGGCCACTGTGGCGTATGTCCAGCAGGGCCACTGTGGCGTATGCGTAACATTTTTCGTATGGTAGAGGAGGCAGTCTTGCCAGCTGTCCTGCATGGCCACGGTGGCATATGTCCTGCATGGCCACAGTGGCGTATGTCCTGCATGGCCACAGTGGTGTATGTCCAGCAGGGCCACTGTGGCGAATGTCCAGCAGGGCCACTGTGGCGTATGTCCAGCAGGGCCACTGTGGCGTGTGTCGTGCATGGCCACTGTGGCGTATGCGTAACATTTTTCGTATGGTAGAGGAGGCAGTCTTGAGAGTTGTCCTGCATGGCAACTGTGGCGTACGTCCAGCATGGCCACTGTGGCGTATGTCCAGCAGGGCCACTGTGCCGTATGCCCAGCATGGCCACTGTGGCGTATGTCCAGCAAGGCCACTGCGGCGTATGCGTAACATTTTTCTTATGGTAGAGGAGGCAGTGTTGACAGCTGTCCTGCATGGCCACGGTGGCATATGTCCTGCAGGGCCACTGCGGCGTATGTCCAGCAGGGCCACTGTGGCGTGTGTCCTGCATGGCGACTGTGGCGAATGTCCAGCAGGGCCACTGTGGCGTATGTCCAGCAGGGCCACTGTGGCGTGTGTCGTGCATGGCCACTGTGGCGTATGCGTAACATTTTTCGTATGGTAGAGGAGGCAGTCTTGAGAGTTGTCCTGCATGGCAACTGTGGCATACGTCCAGCATGGCAACAGTGGCGTATGTCCAGCAGGGCCACAGTGGCGTATGTCCTGCATGGCCACAGTGGCGTATATCCTGCATGGCCACTGTGGCGTATGCGTAACATTTTTCGTATGGTAGAGGAGGCAGTCTTGAGAGTTGTCCTGCATGGCAACTATGGCGTACGTCCAGCATGGCCACTGTGGCGTATGTCCAGCAGGGCCACTGTGCCGTATGCCCAGCATGGCCACTGTGGCGTATGTCCAGCAGGGCCACTGCGGCGTATGCGTAACATTTTTCTTATGGTAGAGGAGGCAGTGTTGACAGCTGTCCTGCATGGCCACGGTGGCATATGTCCTGCAGGGCCACTGCGGCGTATGTCCAGCAGGGCCACTGTGGCGTGTGTCCTGCATGGCGACTGTGGCGTATGTCCAGCAGGGCCACTGTGGCGTATGCGTAACATTTTTGGTATGGTAGAGGAGGCAGTCTTGAGAGCTGCCCTGCATGGCCACGGTGGCATTTGTCCTGCAGGGCCACTTCGGCGTATGTCCAGCAGGGCCACAGTGGCGTATGTCCTGCATGGCCACAGTGGTGTATGTCCAGCATGGCCACTGTGGCGTATGTCCAGCAGGGCCACAGTGGCGTATGTCCTGTATGGCCACTGTGGCGCATGCGTAACATTTTTCGTATAGTAGAGGAGGCAGTCTTGAGAGTTGTCCTGCATGGCAACTGTGACGTATGTCCAGCAGGGCCACTGTGGTGTATGTCCAGCAGGGCCACTGTGGCGTATGTCCAGCAGGGCCACAGTGGCGTATGTCCTGCATGGCCACAGTGGTGTATGTCCAGCAGGGCCACTGTGGCGAATGTCCAGCAGGGCCACAGTGGCGTATGTCCAGCAGGGCCACTGTGGCGTGTGTCCTGCATGGCCACTGTGGCGTATGTCCAGCAGGGCCACTGTGGCGTGTGTCCAGCAGGGCCACTGTGGCGTGTGTCCTGCATGGCCACTTCGGCGTATGTCGAGCAGGGCCACAGTGGCGTGTGTCGTGCATGGCCACTGTGGCGTATGCGTAACATTTTTCGTATGGTAGAGGAGGCAGTCTTGAGAGTTGTCCTGCATGGCAACTGTGGCATACGTCCAGCATGGCCACTGTGGCGTATGTCCTGCATAGCCACAGTGGCGTATGTCCTGCATGGCCACAGTGGCGTATGTCCTGCATGGCCACAGTGGTGTATGTCCAGCATGGCCACTGTGGCGTGTGTCCTGCATGGCCACTGTGGCGTATGTCCAGCAGGGCCACTGTGGCGTATGCGTAACATTATTCGTATGGTAGAGGAGGCAGTCTTGAGAGTTGTCCTGCATGGCAACTGTGGCGTATGTCCAGCAGGGCCACTGTGGCGTGTGTCCTGCATGGCCACTGTGGCGTATGTCCAGCAGGGCCACTGTGGCGTATGCGTAACATTTTTCGAATGGTAGAGGAGGCAGTCTTGCCAGCTGTCCTGCATGGCCACTGTGGCGTATGTCCAGCAGGGCCACAGTGGTGTATGTCCAGCAGGGCCACTGTGGCGAATGTCCAGCAGGGCCACTGTGGCGTATGTCCAGCAGGGCCACTGTGGCGTGTGTCGTGCATGGCCACTGTGGCGTATGCGTAACATTTTTCGTATGGTAGAGGAGGCAGTCTTGAGAGCTGCCCTGCATGGCCACGGTGGCATATGTCCTGCAGGGCCACTTCGGCGTATGTCCAGCAGGGCCACAGTGGCGTGTGTCGTGCATGGCTACTGTGGCGTATGCGTAACATTTTTCGTATGGTAGAGGAGGCAGTCTTGAGAGTTGTCCTGCATGCCAACTGTGGCATACGTCCAGCATGGCCACAGTGGCGTATGTCCAGCAGGGCCACAGTGGCGTATGTCCTGCATGGCCACAGTGGCGTATATCCTGCATGGCCACTGTGGCGTATGCGTAACATTTTTCGTATGGTAGAGGAGGCAGTCTTGAGAGTTGTCCTGCATGGCAACTGTGGCGTACGTCCAGCATGGCCACTGTGGCGTATGTCCAGCAGGGCCACTGTGCCGTATGCCCAGCATGGCCACTGTGGCGTATGTCCAGCAGGGCCACTGCGGCGTATGCGTAACATTTTTCTTATGGTAGAGGAGGCAGTGTTGACAGCTGTCCTGCATGGCCACGGTGGCATATGTCCTGCAGGGCCACTGCGGCGTATGTCCAGCAGGGCCACTGTGGCGTGTGTCCTGCATGGCCACTGTGGCGTATGTCCAGCAGGGCCACTGTGGCGTATGCGTAACATTTTTCGTATGGTAGAGGAGGCAGTCTTGAGAGCTGCCCTGCATGGCCACGGTGGCATATGTCCTGCAGGGCCACAGTGGCGTGTGTCGTGCATGGCTACTGTGGCGTATGCGTAACATTTTTCGTATGGTAGAGGAGGCAGTCTTGAGAGTTGTCCTGCATGGCAACTGTGGCATACGTCCAGCATGGCCACAGTGGCGTATGTCCTGCATGGCCACAGTGGCGTATGTCCTGCATGGCCACAGTGGCGTATGTCCTGCATGGCCACTTTGGCGTATGTGCAGCAGGGCCACTGTGGCGTATGTCCAGCAGAGCCACTGTGGCGTATGTCCAGCATGGCTACTGTGGTGTATGCGTAACATTTTTCGTATGGTAGAGGAGGCAGTCTTGAGAGTTGTCCTGCATGGCAACTGTGGCATACGTCCAGCATGGCCACAGTGGCGTATGTCCTGCATGGCCACAGTGGCGTATGTCCTGCATGGCCACAGAGGCGCATGTCCTGCATGGCCACAGTGGTGTATGTCCAGCATGGCCACTGTGGCGTATGCGTAACATTTTTCGTATGGTAGAGGAGGCAGTCTTGAGAGTTGTCCTGCATGGCAACTGTGGCATACGTCCAGCATGGCCACAGTGGCGTATGTCCTGCATGGCCACAGTGGCGTATGTCCTGCATGGCCACAGTGGTGTATGTCCAGCAGGGCCACTGTGGCGAATGTCCAGCAGGGCCACTGTGGCGTATGTCCAGCAGGGCCACTGTGGCGTGTGTCGTGCATGGCCACTGTGGCGTATGCGTAACATTTTTCGTATGGTAGAGGAGGCAGTCTTGAGAGTTGTCCTGCATGGCAACTGTGGCGTACGTCCAGCATGGCCACTGTGGCGTATGTCCAGCAGGGCCACTGTGCCGTATGCCCAGCATGGCCACTGTGGCGTATGTCCTGCATGGCCACAGTGGTGTATGTCCAGCAGGGCCACTGTGGCGAATGTTCAGCAGGGCCACTGTGGCGTATGTCCAGCAGGGCCACTGTGGCGTGTGTCGTGCATGGCCACTGTGGCATTTGCGTAACATTTTTCGTATGGTAGAGGAGGCAGTCTTGAGAGTTGTCCTGCATGGCAACTGTGGCATACGTCCAGCATGGCAACAGTGGCGTATGTCCAGCAGGGCCACTGTGGCGTATGTCCTGCATGGCCACTGTGGCGTATATCCTGCATGGCCACTGTGGCGTATGCGTAACATTTTTCGTATGGTAGAGGAGGCAGTCTTGAGAGTTGTCCTGCATGGCAACTGTGGCATACGTCCAGCATGGCCACAGTGGCGTATGTCCTGCATGGCCACAGTGGCGTATGTCCTGCATGGCCACAGTGGCATATGTCCTGCAGGGCCACTGCGGCGTATGTCCAGCAGGGCCACTGTGGCGTGTGTCCTGCAGGGCCACTGTGGCGTATGCGTAACACTTTTCGTATGGTAGAGGAGGCAGTCTTGAGAGCTGCCCTGCATGGCCACGGTGGCATATGTCCTGCAGGGCCACTTTGGCGTATGTGCAGCAGGGCCACAGTGGCGTATTTCCTGCTTGGCCACGGTGGCGTATGTCCTGCATGGCCACAGTGGCGTATGTCCTGCATGGCCACAGTGGCGTGTGTCCTGCATGGCCACTGTGGCGTATGTCCAGCAGGGCCACTGTGGCGTATGCGTAACATTTTTCGTATGGTAGAGGAGGCAGTCTTGAGAGTTGTCCTGCATGGCAACTGTGGCATACGTCCAGCATGGCCACAGTGGCGTATGTCCTGCATGGCCACAGTGGCGTATGTCCTGCATGGCCACAGAGGCGTATGTCCTGCATGGCCACAGTGGTGTATGTCCAGCATGGCCACTGTGGCGTATGCGTAACACTTTTCGTATGGTAGAGGAGGCAGTCTTGAGAGTTGTCCTGCATGGCAACTGTGGCATACGTCCAGCATGGCCACAGTGGCGTATGTCCTGCATGGCCACAGTGGCGTATGTCCTGCATGGCCACAGAGGCGTATGTCCTGCATGGCCACAGTGGTGTATGTCCAGCATGGCCACTGTGGCGTATGCGTAACACTTTTCGTATGGTAGAGGAGGCAGTCTTGAGAGTTGTCCTGCATGGCAACTGTGGCATACGTCCAGCATGGCCACAGTGGCGTATGTCCTGCATGGCCACAGTGGCGTATGTCCTGCATGGCCACAGAGGCGTATGTCCTGCATGGCCACAGTGGTGTATGTCCAGCATGGCCACTGTGGCGTATGCGTAACACTTTTCGTATGGTAGAGGAGGCAGTCTTGAGAGTTGTCCTGCATGGCAACTGTGGCATACGTCCAGCATGGCCACAGTGGCGTATGTCCTGCATGGCCACAGTGGCGTATGTCCTGCATGGCCACTTTGGCGTATGTGCAGCAGGGCCACAGTGGCGTATGTCCTGCTTGGCCACGGTGGCGTATGTCCAGCAGGGCCACAGTGGCGTATGTCCTGCATGGCCACAGTGGTGTATGTCCAGCATGGCCACTGTGGCATATGCGTAACATTATTCGTATGGTAGAGGAGGCAGTCTTGAGAGCTGCCCTGCATGGCCACGGTGGCATATGTCCTGCAGGGCCACTTCGGCGTATGTCCAGCAGGGCCACAGTGGCGTGTGTCGTGCATGGCTACTGTGGCGTATGCGTAACATTTTTCGTATGGTAGAGGAGGCAGTCTTGAGAGTTGTCCTGCATGGCAACTGTGGCATACGTCCAGCATGGCCACAGTGGCGTATGTCCTGCATGGCCACAGTGGCGTATGTCCTGCATGGCCACTTTGGCGTATGTGCAGCAGGGCCACAGTGGCGTATGTCCTGCTTGGCCACGGTGGCGTATGTCCAGCAGGGCCACAGTGGCGTATGTCCTGCATGGCCACAGTGGTGTATGTCCAGCATGGCCACTGTGGCATATGCGTAACATTATTCGTATGGTAGAGGAGGCAGTCTTGAGAGTTGTCCTGCATGGCAACTGTGACGTATGTCCAGCAGGGCCACTGTGGCGTATGTCCAGCACAGCCACTGTGGCGTATGTCCAGCATGGCCACTGTGGCGTATGTCCAGCAGGGCCACTGTGGTGTATGTCCAGCAGGGCCACTGTGGCGTATGTCCTGCATGGCCACAGTGCCGTATGTCCTGCAGCGCCACTGTGGCGTATGTCCAGCAGGGCCACAGTGGCGTATGTCCTGCATGGCCACTGTGGCGTATGTGGAGTGTGTCCTGCATGGCCACTTCGGCGTATGTCCAGCAGGGCCACAGTGGCGTGTGTCGTGCATGGCCACTGTGGCGTATGCGTAACATTTTTCGTATGGTAGAGGAGGCAGTCTTGAGAGTTGTCGTGCATGGCAACTGTGGCATACGTCCAGCATGGCCACAGTGGCGTATGTCCTGCATGGCCACAGTGGCGTATGTCCTGCATGGCCACAGTGGCGTATGTCCTGCATGGCCACAGTGGTGTATGTCCAGCATGGCCACTGTGGCGTATGTGTAACATTATTCGTATGGTAGAGGAGGCAGTCTTGAGAGTTGTCCTGCATGGCAACTGTGGCGTATGTCCAGCAGGGCCACTGTGGCGTATGTCCAGCAGGGCCACTGTGGCGTATGTGGAGTGTGTCCTGCATGGCCACTTCGGCGTATGTCCAGCAGGGCCACAGTGGCGTGTGTCGTGCATGGCCACTGTGGCGTATGCATAACATTTTTCGTATGGTAGAGGAGGCAGTCTTGAGAGTTGTCCTGCATGGCAACTGTGGCGTATGTCCAGCAGGGCCACTGTGGCGTATGTCCAGCAGGGCCACTGTGGCGTATGTCCTGCATGGCCACTGTGGCGTATGTGGAGTGTGTCCTGCATGGCCACTTCGGCGTATGTCCAGCAGGGCCACAGTGGCGTGTGTCGTGCATGGCCACTGTGGCGTATGCGTAACATTTTTCGTATGGTAGAGGAGGCAGTCTTGAGAGTTGTCCTGCATGGCAACTGTGGCGTATGTCCAGCATGGCCACTGTGGCGTTTGTCCAGCACGGCCACTGTGCCGTATGTCCAGCATGGCCACTGTGGCGTATGTCCAGCAGGGCCACTGTGGTGTATGTCCAGCATGGCCACTGTGGCGTATGTCCAGCACGGCCACAGTGGCGTATGTCCTTCATGGCCACTGTGGTGTATGTCCAGCATGGCCACTGTGGCGTATGTCCAGCATGGCCACAGTGGCGTATGTCCTGCATGGCCACTGTGGCGTATGCGTAACATTTTTCGTATGGTAGAGGAGGCAGTCTTGAGAGTTGTCCTGCATGGCAACTGTGACGTATGTCCAGCAGGGCCACTGTGGCGTATGTCCAGCAGGGCCACTGTGGCGTATGTCCAGCATGGCCACTGTGGCGTATGTCCAGCAGGGCCACTGTGGTGTATGTCCAGCATGGCCACTGTGGCGTTTGTCCAGCACGGCCACAGTGGCGTATGTCCTGCATGGCCACTGTGGCGTATGCGTAACATTTTTCGTATGGTAGAGGAGGCAGTCTTGAGAGTTGTCCTGCATGGCAACTGTGACGTATGTCCAGCAGGGCCACTGTGGCGTATGTCCAGCAGGGCCTCAGTGGCGTATGTCCTGCATGGCCACAGCGGCGTATGTCCTGCATGGCCATGGTGGCGTATGTCCAGCAGGGCCACTGTGGCGTATGTCCTGCATGGCCACTGTGGAGTATGTCCTGCATGGCCACTGTGGCGTATGTCCAGCAGGGCCACTGTGGCGTATGTCTAGCATGGCCACTGTGGCGTATGTCCAGCAGGGCCACAGTGGCGTATATCCTGCATGGCCACTGTGGCGTATGCGTAACATTTTTCGTATGGTAGAGGAGGCAGTCTTGAGAGTTGTCCTGCATGGCAACTGTGGCGTACGTCCAGCATGGCCACAGTGGCGTATGTCCTGCATGGCCACTGTGGCGTATGCGTAACATTTTTCGAATGGTAGAGGAGGCAGTCTTGAGAGCTGTCCTTCATGGCCACAGTGGCGTATGTCCAGCATGGCCACTGTGGCGTATGTCCAGCAGGGCCACTGTGGCGAATGTCCAGCAGGGCCACAGTGGCGTATGTCCTTCATGGCCATTGTGGTGTATGTCCAGCATGGCCACAGTGGCGTATGTCCAGCAGGGCCTCAGTGGCGTATGTCCTGCATGGCCACTGTGGCGTATGCGTAACATTTTTCGTATGGTAGAGGAGGCAGTCTTGAGAGTTGTCCTGCATGGCAACTGTGACGTATGTCCAGCAGGGCCACTGTGGCGTATGTCCAGCATTGCCACTGTGGCGTATGTCCAGCAGGGCCACAGTGGCGTGTGTCGTGCATGGCCACTGTGGCGTATGCGTAACATTTTTCGTATGGTAGAGGAGGCAGTCTTGAGAGTTGTCCTGCATGGCAACTGTGGCGTTTGTCCAGCAGGGCCACTGTGGCGTATGTCCAGCAGGGCCACTGTGGCGTATGTCCAGCATGGCCACTGTGGCGTATGTGCAGCAGGGCCACTGTGGTGTATGTCCAGCAGGGCCACTGTGGCGTATGTCCAGCATGGCCACTGTGGCGTATGTCCAGCAGGGCCACTGTGGCGTATGTCCAGCAGGGCCACAGTGGCGTATGTCCTGCATGGCCACTGTGGCGTATGCGTAACATTTTTCGTATGGTAGAGGAGGCAGTCTTGAGAGTTGTCCTGCATGGCAACTGTGACGTATGTCCAGCAGGGCCACTGTGGCGTATGTCCAGCAGGGCCACTGTGGCGTATGTCCAGCATGGCCACTGTGGCGTATGTCCAGCAGGGCCACTGTGGTGTATGTCCAGCAGGGCCACTGTGGCGTATGTCCAGCAGGGCCACTGTGGCGTATGTCCTGCATGGCCACAGTGCCGTATGTCCTGCATGGCCACGGTGGCGTATGTCCAGCAGGGCCTCAGTGGCGTATGTCCTGCATGGCCACAGCGGCGTATGTCCTGCATGGCCATGGTGGCGTATGTCCAGCAGGGCCACTGTGGCGTATGTCCTGCATGGCCACTGTGGCGTATGTCCTGCATGGCCACTGTGGCGTATGTCCAGCAGGGCCACTGTGGCGTATGTCTAGCATGGCCACTGTGGCGTATGTCCAGCAGGGCCACAATGGCGTATATCCTGCATGGCCACTGTGGCGTATGCGTAACATTTTTCGTATGGTAGAGGAGGCAGTCTTGAGAGTTGTCCTGCATGGCAACTGTGGCGTACGTCCAGCATGGCCACAGTGGCGTATGTCCTGCATGGCCACTGTGGCGTATGCGTAACATTTTTCGAATGGTAGAGGAGGCAGTCTTGAGAGCTGTCCTTCATGGCCACAGTGGCGTATGTCCAGCATGGCCACTGTGGCGTATGTCCAGCAGGGCCACTGTGGCGAATGTCCAGCAGGGCCACAGTTTCGTATGTCCTTCATGGCCATTGTGGTGTATGTCCAGCATGGCCACAGTGGCGTATGTCCAGCAGGGCCTCAGTGGCGTATGTCCTGCATGGCCACTGTGGCGTATGCGTAACATTTTTCGTATGGTAGAGGAGGCAGTCTTGAGAGTTGTCCTGCATGGCAACTGTGACGCATGTCCAGCAGGGCCACTGTGGCGTATGTCCAGCATTGCCACTGTGGCGTATGTCCAGCAGGGCCACAGTGGCGTGTGTCGTGCATGGCCACTGTGGCGTATGCGTAACATTTTTCGTATGGTAGAGGAGGCAGTCTTGAGAGTTGTCCTGCATGGCAACTGTGGCGTTTGTCCAGCAGGATCACTGTGGCGTATGTCCAGCAGGGCCACTGTGCCGTATGTCCAGCATGGCCACTGTGGCGTATGTCCAGCAGGGCCACTGTGGTGTATGTCCAGCATGGCCACTGTGGCGTATGTCCAGCACGGCCACAGTGGCGTATGTCCTTCATGGCCACTGTGGTGTATGTCCAGCATGGCCACTGTGGCGTATGTCCAGCAGGGCCACAGTGGCGTATGTCCTGCATGGCCACTGTGGCGTATGCGTAACATTTTTCGTATGGTAGAGGAGGCAGTCTTGAGAGTTGTCCTGCATGGCAACTGTGACGTATGTCCAGCAGGGCCACTATTGCGTATGTCCAGCAGGGCCACTGTGGCGTATGTCCAGCATGGCCACTGTGGCGTATGTCCAGCAGGGCCACTGTGGTGTATGTCCAGCATGGTCACTGTGGCGTATGTCCAGCACGGCCACAGTGGCGTATGTCCTGCATGGCCACTGTGGCGTATGCGTAACATTTTTCGTATGGTAGAGGAGGCAGTCTTGAGAGTTGTCCTGCATGGCAACTGTGACGTATGTCCAGCAGGGCCACTGTGGCGTATGTCCAGCAGGGCCACTGTGGCGTATGTCCTGCATGGCCACAGTGCCGTATGTCCTGCATGGCCACGGTGGCGTATGTCCAGCAGGGCCTCAGTGGCGTATGTCCTGCATGGCCACAGCGGCGTATGTCCTGCAATGCCATGGTGGCGTATGTCCAGCAGGGCCACTGTGGCGTATGTCCTGCATGGCCACTGTGGCGTATGTCCTGCATGGCCACTGTGGCGTATGTCCAGCAGGGCCACTGTGGCGTATGTCTAGCATGGCCACTGTGGCGTATGTCCAGCAGGGCCTCAGTGGCGTATGTCCTGTATGGCCACTGTGGCGTATGCGTAACATTTTTCGTATGGTAGAGGAGGCAGTCTTGAGAGCTGTCCTTCATGGCCACAATGGCGTATGTCCAGCAGGGCCACAGTGGCGTATGTCCTGCAGCGCCACTGCGGCGTATGTGCAGCAGGACCACGGTGGCGTATGTCCAGCAGGGCCACAGTGGCGTATGTCCTGCATGGCCACAGTGGTGTATGTCCAGCATGGCCACTGTGGCGTATGTCCTTCATGGCCACAGTGGCGTATGTCCTGCATGGCCACTGTGGCGTATGCGTAACATTTTTCGTATGGTAGAGGAGGCAGTCTTGAGAGTTGTCTTGCATGGCAACTGCGGCGTATGTCCTGCATGGCCACAGTGGTGTATGTCCTGCATGGCCACGGTGGCGTATGTCCAGCAGGGCCACTGTGGCGTATGTCCAGCAGGGCCACTGTGGCGTATGTCCTGCATGGCCACAGTGGTGTTTGTCCTGCATGGCCACGGTGGCGTATGTCCAGCAGGGCCACAGTGGCGTATGTCCTGCATGGCCACAGTGGCGTATGTCCTGCAGCGCCACTGTGGCGTATGTCCAGCAGGGCCACGGTGGCGTATGTCCAGCAGGGCCACGGTGGCGTATGTCCTGCATGGCCACTGTGGCGTACGCGTAACATTTTTCGTATGGTAGAGGAGGCAGTCTTGAGAGTTGTCTTGCTTGGCAACTGTGGCGTATGTCCAGCAGGGCCACAGTGGCGTATGTCCTGCATGGCCACGGTGGCGTATGTCCAGCAGGGCCACAGTGGCGTATGTCCTGCATGGCCACAGTGGCGTATGTCCTGCAGGGCCACAGTGGCGTATGTCCTGCATGGCCACTGTGGCGTACGCGTAACATTTTTCGTATGGTAGAGGAGGCAGTCTTGAGAGTTGTCTTGCATGGCAACTGTGGCGTATGTCCAGCAGGGCCACAGTGGCGTATGTCCAGCAGGGCCACAGTGGCGTATGTCCTGCATGGCCACTGTGGCGTACGCGTAACATTTTTCGTATGGTAGAGGAGGCAGTCTTGAGAGTTGTCTTGCTTGGCAACTGTGGCGTATGTCCAGCAGGGCCACAGTGGCGTATGTCCTGCATGGCCACGGTGGCGTATGTCCAGCAGGGCCACAGTGGCGTATGTCCTGCATGGCCACAGTGGCGTATGTCCTGCAGGGCCACAGTGGCGTATGTCCTGCATGGCCACTGTGGCGTACGCGTAACATTTTTCGTATGGTAGAGGAGGCAGTCTTGAGAGTTGTCTTGCATGGCAACTGTGGCGTATGTCCAGCAGGGCCACAGTGGCGTATGTCCTGCATGGCCACAGTCGCGTATGTCCTGCATGGCCACAGTGGCGTATGTCCAGCAGGGCCACAGTATACTGGAAACATCGATTTGGATTTCGGAAGCTATAAGGGCTGACGTTGGTAGTATTCTGTTACCCGAGTAAGCTGGAGTGAAATCCGGTTGAAACGGCTCTCAGGCTAATGCTACACACGCCCCCGTCCCGTTAAAACCTTGGCAGGACTCAAAGAACGCTCAATGTTGCGTCGCCATTAAGTTGGTGGTGTAGGTCCAGATGTAACATTCCTGGTTAGCACCGATCCGGCTCTGGCACACGACCCCATAAGGGCGCGTGTCAACCCTCGCATGGCCTCCCTGCTTGCATAGACAACCATGGGATCCCGGGTGACTACACATTCGAACATTGATAACGGCTTTGAGTGGGGACCAAACAACATGAACACAACAAGTAACTTAAACAGAAACGGAGGAAGCGAAGGGACGATTGTCGCGGCTTTTCAAAGGAGCGCGAAGGTGCAGAGATCACCAGTAGGGCAAATATCAACGCCCCGAGCAAGCGAGGAGGATAGCGTGCCCCAACAAGTACGCGCAAAGCCCATACCTGAAGCAACTAGCAACCCATCTATCTTCCACAAACTAGGGGAACAGATCAAAGCGCTGGTTGAAATGCTGGAAGACGGAAAGAGACGCTCAATCCACCAGCCAATGCGAGACGCCATCGAGAGCATCAAGGCGCTCTATGAACTGGCAGCTATCGAGTCACACGACGACAAGGCCAAAGAAGTGATACGGAAGAACAACGCTTCCCAAACATCCCCATGGATGAAACCCGCAGTTGCGGAAAAAACCAAGCGAGGCCCGGAGCAGAACGGGAAAAGCCCGAGCCCTAAACGGAGGCAAAATCAGCCAGAAGCGACGGGGAAAAATATCACCCGCAAAGAGCAATCCTCGCGCAAGATCGAAGGAAGAGAGAACGCGGAAGCCCATCCCCAAAAAACAACGAAAAAGCCGAAAGCGAAACCCGCGGATAGCAGCAGAAAGCTGAACTCTGCGAAGGATTCGCAGAGGAAAGAGGATATTCCGAGGAAAACCAAGGAGAAAGCAAGACCTGACGCAATAGTTGTAGCAGCGAAGGGCGACTTGTCGTACGCGGATATACTGCGGAAAGTCAAGAACGATCCCAAGCTTGGAAACCTCGGCGAATCGGTGACAAAAATCCGCCGCACACAAAAAGGAGACCTGCTCTTCCAGCTAAAAGGAGCGGGAATAAAGGCCGACCATTTTAAGGGAATAATGGGAGAATCCCTGGGAAAAGACGCAGAGGTCAGAACACTGACCCACTGCGTTACCGTCGAAATCAAGGATATAGACGAGGTAACCACCAAAGCGGATATCTGCGAGGCAATAGTATCCCAGACTCAGCTGACCGAACTGAAGGAAACAGACATAGTAAGTCTGCGCAAAGCCTATGGCGGCACCCAAGTCGCAATGATTGGATTACCTGCAGAAAATGCAAACTCACTGCTGAAGGAGGGAAAGATACGGATAGGCTGGATCAACTGCCGTATCCGGGAACGCACAGCGCTAACCAAGTGCTTTAGATGCCTAGGATTTGGGCACACAGCACGTCAGTGCAAGAGTGAGCAGGACCGCTCCAAAATGTGCAGAAGATGTGGCACAGAGGGCCACATAGCTAAGAACTGCTCTCACGAGCCGAAGTGTTTCTGGTGCAAGAGCACCAACCCCGACAACGCAGGACATGTAGCTGGCAGTGCAAAGTGTCCGGTTTTCAGGAGGGCCCTCACCAATAAAACATGATGAAGGTTATACAAATTAACCTTAATCACTGTGCGGCCGCACAAGACCTTCTGGCACAAATGTCAAGAGAAGAAAAAGCGGATGTTGCCATCATCAGCGAGCCGTATAAATCCCTAGATGGCGGCAGCTGGACAGATGACACATCCAAGAAAGCAGCAATTTGGATCTGTGGAAACCACACCTTCCAAAACATTAGCACAGTAACGGAATATGTTGCGTGCGCCCGGATAAATGGCACCCACTTTTACAGCTGCTATGCTCCCCCAAGTCTACCACACAGAGAATACCTGAGTCTCTTAGATCATATAGTAGCGGACGCACGAGGAAAGCATCCGGTCATCATTGCCGGAGACTTCAACGCGTGGGCTACGGAATGGGGCAGTAGATGCACAAATAAAAGGGGGGTTGCCCTCCTAGAAGCATTCGCATCGTTGGAGATTGGCCTAGTTAACAAAGGTTCAACACAAACCTTCCGCAAAGCAGGCAGAAGTTCCATAGTTGACATAACGTTCGCAAGCAACTCTCTATTGCCCAAAACAAATTGGCGAGTCAGCGAGAAATACACGCACAGTGACCACCAGGCGGTTGTATTCAAGATTGATAGTGTGAAGCCCAGACAGCGACCAAAACGAACGGGGCCCAAGTGGAAGGACACCACTTTCGATGAAGAAGTGTTTGGAGAAACGATAAGCTCTGACTTCCCCGCCAACACCACATCAGCGGAAAGCATGTCGAGTAATCTGATCCAAGCATTATCAACAGCATGCGACGCAGCGATGCCTAGGAGGTCCACTAGCGGAAGGGGAGAACCATGCTACTGGTGGAACGACAGCATAAGGAATCTCAGGACAACCTGCCTTAAAGCCCGTCGTAGATCCCAGCGTTCCAGAGGTAGACCGGAGTTCCAGGAACGATTGGCCGCCTTCAGGCTGGCAAGGCGCAACCTGGAAAAGGCAATTAAGGAGAGCAAAGCAAATTACTTCAAGAATCTTTGCAAGGAAGCAGACCTAGACCCCTGGGGAGGAGCATATAAAGTGGTAATGAAAAAAGTGAAAGGCAGTAGGACGCCTCAACTAACCTGCCCACTGATGCTCAAAACAATAGTGGAACACCTGTTCCCCAGGAAACCTCCTACAATGTTCGTCCTTACACAAGGAGCTAGTTCGGATCAAATCCCACCAGTCACGGCTGAAGAGCTGCAGATTGCGTGCAGGAAAATTGCCGACAAAAAAGCACCTGGCCCTGACGGCATCCCTAATAAAGCCATCAAGGCGGCCGTCGAGAAGAGGCCCGAACTGTTCACAGCGGCGATGCAAAGGTGCCTCGAAGAAGGTAACTTTCCAAATCGCTGGAAACTCCAAAGCCTGGTACTGATACCCAAAGGCAATAAGCCCCCAGGAGAACCGTCAGGGTACCGACCAATCTGCCTGCTTGACACCACGGGAAAGATCCTTGAGAGCATCATATACGGCAGGTTAATCGGTGTGGCGGAGGAGCGAGGAGCCTTGTCCGACCATCAGTTCGGCTTTAGGAAATCGCGCTCCACCATCGACGCCATCAAAGAGGTGGTAGACACAGCAAGCGAAGCGATAACGGGTTCAAGATGGAGGGGCGGTACAAAAAAATACTGTGCCGTAGTTACGCTGGACATCAAAAACGCGTTTAACTCAGCGAACTGGTCCTGCATCATGAGAGCCTTGAATAGGATGAGCACACCGCAGTACTTGAGGAAGATTATCGTCAGCTACTTCACCAATAGGAAACTTAGATACCAGACTGACGATGGAATGAAATACCACGAAGTCTCGGCAGGCGTTCCACAGGGCTCAGTCCTTGGACCCCTCCTGTGGAACCTAATGTACGACGGAGTACTGAGACTCACGCAACCAGACGGAGTCAAGGTGATCGGTTTTGCCGACGACATCGCGGTCGTGACAGTAGCCAAAAATATCCACGAGGTGGAAGCAGCCACAAACGAAGCGATCGCCAGGATCAAGGATTGGATGGAATCCGCCGACTTAGAACTAGCTGACCACAAGACTGAGGCTGTCTTAATAACCAGTCGAAAGACGGTGGAATACGCTAGCTTCCGGGTTGGTTCCCAGATAATTCGATCGAAGATGGCTCTGAAATACCTAGGGGTAATGCTCGACAACCGGCTTAACTTCAAAACGCACGTCGAGTACTGCAGCAAAAAGGCAGCAAGGATGCAGGCAGCGCTCTCAGGAATGCTGCCCAACATCGGAGGACCTGGATACGAGAGAAGGATCCTGCTTTCCACAGTGGTAAGCTCAATCCTCCTATATGCTGCACCAGTATGGGCGGGGGCCCTGGCGAACACGGATGCAGCAAGGAAGCTCTCGACACCATACAGGCTCTGCGTGATAAGAGCAATCAGCGGTTTCCGAACAATTTCGTACGAAGCAGCCTGCGTCATTGCGGGTATGGTCCCGATCGACATTCTCGCCAGCGAAATGCAAAGGATCTACTTACGGAGATCTGCAAATCACTCGGTGACTAGCGCAAGAGGTCTAAAAAAGGAAGAAAGGGCAACATCAATGGCACTGTGGCAAACCAGGTGGGACACCACAACCAAAGGCAGATGGACCCATAAATTGATACCCAGAATAGAAGCCTGGACAACGAGAGCTCACGGGAACTGCAACTACCACCTCACGCAGTTCTTGTCGGGCCATGGGGGTTACCGAAAATACCTCCACAGATTCGGTCACGACAGCTCACCCACTTGTCCAGAATGCGCGCGCGAAGATGAAGACGCAGAGCACGTAATATTCCATTGCAGACGCTTTGCCGTGGCGAGAGGAAGTCTACCAACTCCCGAGCTCGTAGTTAGCCATATGATGGAGTCAGCTGACAAATGGCTAGTGACATGTTCCTTTATTACAAGGGTGCAGATCGAGCTAAGAAGGCTGGAAAAAGAAAGAAAGGCCGAATTGGCAAATATAGTTCACATAGCGTGATATGCTAACCAGCCCCGCGAAGTAATACCTAACGGCAGTTCCGCGGGGAGAGTGGTAGAAGTGTGCAGAGGTGTGGTTTAGGACGTAGGCGCGAGGAAAAAGGAGAACAATATCCCGTGAATCGTTCATGCTGGTAACACGGGTTACCAGTATCTTGAAGAAGATTCCACATCCATTGGCGCAAACCATAAAAAAAAAAAAAAAAAAAAGCAGGGCCACAGTGGCGTATGTCCTGCATGGCCACAGTGGCGTATGTCCTGCATGGCCACGGTGGCGTATGTCCAGCAGGGCCACAGTGGCGTATGTCCTGCATGGCCACAGTGGCGTATGTCCTGCAGCGCCACTGTGGCGTATGTCCAGCAGGGCCACAGTGGCGTACGTCCTGCATGGCCACAGTGGCGTATGTCCTGCAGCGCCACTGTGGCGTATGTCCAGCAGGGCCACGGTGGCGTATGTCCTGCATGGCCACAGTGGCGTATGTCCTTCACGGCCACGGTGGCGCATGTCCAGCAGGGCCACCGTGGTGTATGTACAGATTGGCCACTGTGGCGTACGCGTAACATTTTTCGTATGGTAGAGGAGGCAGTCTTGAGAGTTGTCCTGCATGGCAACTGTGACGTATGTCCAGCAGGGCCACTGTGGCGTATGTCCAGCAGGGCCACTGTGGCGTATGTCCAGCATGGCCACTGTGGCGTATGTCCAGCAGGGCCACTGTGGTGTATGTCCAGCATGGCCACTGTGGCGTATGTCCAGCACGGCCACAGTGGCGTATGTCCTTCATGGCCACTGTGGTGTATGTCCAGCATGGCCACTGTGGCGTATGTCCAGCACGGCCACAGTGGCGTACGTCCTGCATGGCCACAGTGGCGTATGTCCTGCAGCGCCACTGTGGCGTATGTCCAGCAGGGCCACGGTGGCGTATGTCCTGCATGGCCACAGTGGCGTATGTCCTTCATGGCCACGGTGGCGCATGTCCAGCAGGGCCACTGTGGTGTATGTCCAGCATGGCCACTGTGGCGTATGTCCAGCAGGGCCACTGTGGCGTATGTCCAGCAGGGCCACTGTGGCGTATGTCCAGCAGGGCCACTGTGGCGTATGTCTTGCATGGCCACAGTGCCGTATGTCCTGCATGGCCACAGTGGCGTATGTCCTGCAGCGCCACTGTGGCGTATGTCCTGCATGGCCACAGTGGCGTATGTCCTTCATGGCCACGGTGGCGCATGTCCAGCAGGGCCACTGTGGTGTATGTCCTGCATGGCCACTGTGGCGTATGTCCAGCAGGGCCACTGTGGCGTATGTCCAGCATGGCCACTGTGGCGTATGTCCAGCAGGGCCACTGTGGTGTATGTCCAGCATGGCCACTGTGGCGTATGTCCAGCACGGCCACAGTGGCGTATGTCCTGCATGGCCACTGTGGCGTATGCGTAACATTTTTCGTATGGTAAGGTGGCGTATGTCCAACAGGGCCACAGTGGCGTATGTCCTGCATGGCCATGGTGGCGTATGTCCAGCATGGCCACTGTGGCGTATGTCCAGCAGGGCCACAGTGGCGTATGTCCTGCATGGCAACTGTGGCGTATGCGTAGCATTTTCGTATGGTAGATGAGACAGTCTCGAGAGTTGTCCTGTATGGCAACTGTGACGTATGTCCAGCAGGGCCACTGTGGCGTATGTCCAGCAGGGCCACAGTGGCGTATGTCCTGCAGCGCCACTGCGGCGTATGTCCAGCAGGGCCACAGGGGCGTACATCCTGCATGGCCACGGTGGCGTATGTCCTGCATGGCCACGGTGGCGCATGTCCAGCAGGGCCACTGTGGTGTATGTCCAGCATGGCCACTGTGGCGTATGTCCAGCAGGGCCACAGTGGTGTATGTCCTGCATGGCCACTGTGGCGTATACGTAACATTTTTCGTATGGTAGAGGAGGCAGTCTTGAGAGTTGGCCTGCATGGCAACTGTGACGTATGTCCAGCAGGGCCACTGTGGCGTATGTCCAGCAGGGCCACTGTGGCTTATGTCCTGCATGGCCACAGTGGCGTATGTCCTCCATGGCAACGGTGGCGTATGTCCACCAGGGCCACAGCGGCGTATGTCCTGCATGGCCACAGTGGCGTATGCGTAACATTTTTCGTATGGTAGAGGAGGCAGTCTTGAGGGTTGTCCAGCAGGGCCACTGTGGCGTATGTCCAGCATGGCCACTGTGGCGTATGTCCAGCAGGGCCACTGTGGCGTATGTCCAGCAGGGCCACTGTGGCGTATGTCCTGCATGGCCACAGTGGCGTATGTCCTTCATGGCCACGGTGGCGCATGTCCAGCAGGGCCACTGTGGTGTATGTCCAGCATGGCCACTGTGGCGTATGTCCAGCAGGGCCACAGTGGCGTATGGCCTGCATGGCCACTGTGGCGTATGCGTAACATTTTTCGTATGGTAGAGGAGGCAGTCTTGAGAGTTGTCCTGCATGGCAACTGTGACGTATGTCCAGCAGGGCCACAGTGGCGTATGTCCTGCATGGCCACAGTGGCGTATGTCCTATAGCGCCACTGTAGCGTATGTCCTGCATGGCCATAGTGGCGTATGTCCTACAGTGCCACTGTAGCGTATGTCCTGCATGGCCATAGTGGCGTATGTCCTCCATGGCCACGGTGGCGTATGTCCTCCATGGCCACGGTGGCGTATGTCCAGCAGGGCCACTGGGGCGTATGTCCTGCATGGCCACAGTGGCGTATGTCCTCCATGGCCACGGTGGCGTATGTCCAGCAGGGCCACAGTGGCGTATGTCCTGCATGGCCACAGTGGCGTATGTCCTACAGCGCCACTGTAGCGTATGTCCTGCATGGGCATAGTGGCGTATGTCCTGCATGGCCACGGTGGCGCATGTCCAGCAGGGCTACTGTGGTGTATGTCCAGCAGGGCCACAGTGGAGTATGTCCAGCAGGGCCACTGTGGCGTATGTCCAGCAGGGCCACTGTGGCGTATGTCCAGCATGGCCACAGTGGTGTATGTCCTGCATGGCCACTGTGGCGTATGCGTAACATTTTTCGTATGGTAGAGGAGGCAGTCTTGAGAGTTGTCCTGCATGGCATCTGTGACGTATGTCCAGCAGGTCCACTGTGGCGTATGTCCAGCAGGGCCACTGTGGCGTATGTCCAGCAGGGCCACTGTGGCGTATGTCCAACATGGCTACTGTGGCGTATGTCCAGCAGGGCCACAGTGGCGTATGTCCAGCAGGGCCACTGTGGCGTATGTCCAGCAGGGCCACTGGGGCGTATGTCCTGCATGGCCACAGTGGCGTATGTCCTACAGCGCCACTGTAGCGTATGCCCTGCATGGCCATAGTGGCGTATGTCCTCCATGGCCACGGTGGCGTATGTCCAGCAGGGCCACTGGGGCGTATGTCCTGCATGGCCACAGTGGCGTATGTCCTGCATGGCCACGGTGGCGTATGTCCTCCATGGCCACGGTGGCGTATGTCCAGCAGGGCCACTGTGGCGTATGTCCAACATGGCTACTGTGGCGTATGTCCAGCAGGGCCACTGTGGCGTATGTCCAGCAGGGCCACTGTGGCGTATGTCCTGCATGGCCACAGTGGCGTATGTCCTTCATGGCCACGGTGGCGCATGTCCAGCAGGGCCACTGTGGTGTATGTCCAGCATGGCCACTGTGGCGTATGTCCAGCAGGGCCACAGTGGCGTATGGCCTGCATGGCCACTGTGGCGTATGCGTAACATTTTTCGTATGGTAGAGGAGGCAGTCTTGAGAGTTGTCCTGCATGGCAACTGTGACGTATGTCCAGCAGGGCCACAGTGGCGTATGTCCTGCATGGCCACAGTGGCGTATGTCCTATAGCGCCACTGTAGCGTATGTCCTGCATGGCCATAGTGGCGTATGTCCTACAGTGCCACTGTAGCGTATGTCCTGCATGGCCATAGTGGCGTATGTCCTCCATGGCCACGGTGGCGTATGTCCTCCATGGCCACGGTGGCGTAAGTCCAGCAGGGCCACTGGGGCGTATGTCCTGCATGGCCACAGTGGCGTATGTCCTCCATGGCCACGGTGGCGTATGTCCAGCAGGGCCACAGTGGCGTATGTCCTGCATGGCCACGGTGGCGTATGTCCTGCATGGCCACTGTGGCGTATGTCCAGCAGGGCCACTGGGGCGTATGTCCTGCATGGCCACAGTGGCGTATGTCCTCCATGGCCACGGTGGCGTATGTCCTCCATGGCCACGGTGGCGTAAGTCCAGCAGGGCCACTGGGGCGTATGTCCTGCATGGCCACAGTGGCGTATGTCCTCCATGGCCACGGTGGCGTATGTCCTGCATGGCCACAGTGGCGTATGTCCTCCATGGCCACTGTGGCGTATGTCCAGCAGGGCCACTGGGGCGTATGTCCTGCATGGCCACAGTGGCGTATGTCCTACAGCGCCACTGTAGCGTATGTCCTGCATGGCCATAGTGGCGTATGTCCTCCATGGCCACGGTGGCGTATGTCCAGCAGGGCCACTGTGGCGTATGTCCAGCAGGGCCACTGTGGCGTATGTCCAACATGGCTACTGTGGCGTATGTCCAGCAGGGCCACAGTGGCGTATGTCCAGCAGGGCCACTGTGGCGTATGTCCAGCAGGGCCACTGGGGCGTATGTCCTGCATGGCCACAGTGGCGTATGTCCTACAGCGCCACTGTAGCGTATGTCCTGCATGGGCATAGTGGCGTATGTCCTGCATGGCCACGGTGGCGCATGTCCAGCAGGGCTACTGTGGTGTATGTCCAGCAGGGCCACAGTGGAGTATGTCCAGCAGGGCCAGTGTGGCGTATGTCCAGCAGGGCCACTGTGGCGTATGTCCAGCATGGCCACTGTGGCGTATGTCCAGCAGGGCCACTGGGGCGTATGTCTTGCATGGCCACGGTGGCGTATGTCCTCCATGGCCACGGTGGCGTATGTCCAGCAGGGCCACAGTGGCGTATGTCCTGCATGGCCACAGTGGCGTATGTCCTACAGCGCCACTGTAGCGTATGTCCTGCATGGCCATAGTGGCGTATGTCCTGCATGGCCACGGTGGCGTATGTCCAGCAGGGCTACTGTGGTGTATGTCCAGCAGGGCCACAGTGGAGTATGTCCAGCAGGGCCACAGTGGCGTATGTCCTGCATGGCCACAGTGGTGTATGTCCTGCATGGCCACTGTGGCGTATGCGTAACATTTTTCGTATGGTAGAGGAGGCAGTCTTGAGAGTTGTCCTGCATGGCATCTGTGACGTATGTCCAGCAGGTCCACTGTGGCGTATGTCCAGCAGGGCCACTGTGGCGTATGTCCAGCAGGGCCACTGTGGCGTATGTCCAACATGGCTACTGTGGCGTATGTCCAGCAGGGCCACAGTGGCGTATGTCCAGCAGGGCCACTGTGGCGTATGTCCAGCAGGGCCACTGGGGCGTATGTCCTGCATGGCCACAGTGGCGTATGTCCTACAGCGCCACTGTAGCGTATGTCCTGCATGGCTATAGTGGCGTATGTCCTCCATGGCCACGGTGGCGTATGTCCAGCAGGGCCACTGGGGCGTATGTCCTGCATGGCCACAGTGGCGTATGTCCTGCATGGCCACGGTGGCGTATGTCCTCCATGGCCACGGTGGCGTATGTCCAGCAGGGCCACTGTGGCGTATGTCCAACATGGCTACTGTGGCGTATGTCCAGCAGGGCCACAGTGGTGTATGTCCTGCATGGCCACTGTGGCGTATGCGTAACATTTTTCGTATGGTAGAGGAGGCAGTCTTGAGAGTTGTCCTGCATGGCATCTGTGACGTATGTCCAGCAGGTCCACTGTGGCGTATGTCCAGCAGGGCCACAGTGGCGTATGTCCAGCAGGGCCACTGTGGCGTATGTCCAGCAGGGCCACTGGGGCGTATGTCCTGCATGGCCACAGTGGCGTATGTCCTACAGCGCCACTGTAGCGTATGTCCTGCATGGGCATAGTGGCGTATGTCCTGCATGGCCACGGTGGCGTAAGTCCAGCAGGGCCACTGGGGCGTATGTCCTGCATGGCCACAGTGGCGTATGTCCTCCATGGCCACGGTGGCGTATGTCCAGCAGGGCCACTGGGGCGTATGTCCTGCATGGCCACAGTGGCGTATGTCCTCCATGGCCACGGTGGCGTATGTCCTCCATGGCCACGGTGGCGTAAGTCCAGCAGGGCCACTGGGGCGTATGTCCTGCATGGCCACAGTGGCGTATGTCCTCCATGGCCACGGTGGCGTATGTCCTGCATGGCCACAGTGGCGTATGTCCTCCATGGCCACTGTGGCGTATGTCCAGCAGGGCCACTGGGGCGTATGTCCTGCATGGCCACAGTGGCGTATGTCCTACAGCGCCACTGTAGCGTATGTCCTGCATGGCCATAGTGGCGTATGTCCTCCATGGCCACGGTGGCGTATGTCCAGCAGGGCCACTGTGGCGTATGTCCAGCAGGGCCACTGTGGCGTATGTCCAACATGGCTACTGTGGCGTATGTCCAGCAGGGCCACAGTGGCGTATGTCCAGCAGGGCCACTGTGGCGTATGTCCAGCAGGGCCACTGGGGCGTATGTCCTGCATGGCCACAGTGGCGTATGTCCTACAGCGCCACTGTAGCGTATGTCCTGCATGGCTATAGTGGCGTATGTCCTCCATGGCCACGGTGGCGTATGTCCAGCAGGGCCACTGGGGCGTATGTCCTGCATGGCCACAGTGGCGTATGTCCTGCATGGCCACGGTGGCGTATGTCCTCCATGGCCACGGTGGCGTATGTCCAGCAGGGCCACTGTGGCGTATGTCCAACATGGCTACTGTGGCGTATGTCCAGCAGGGCCACAGTGGTGTATGTCCTGCATGGCCACTGTGGCGTATGCGTAACATTTTTCGTATGGTAGAGGAGGCAGTCTTGAGAGTTGTCCTGCATGGCATCTGTGACGTATGTCCAGCAGGTCCACTGTGGCGTATGTCCAGCAGGGCCACTGTGGCGTATGTCCAGCAGGGCCACTGTGGCGTATGTCCAACATGGCTACTGTGGCGTATGTCCAGCAGGGCCACAGTGGCGTATGTCCAGCAGGGCCACTGTGGCGTATGTCCAGCAGGGCCACTGGGGCGTATGTCCTGCATGGCCACAGTGGCGTATGTCCTACAGCGCCACTGTAGCGTATGTCCTGCATGGCCATAGTGGCGTATGTCCTCCATGGCCACGGTGGCGTATGTCCAGCAGGGCCACTGGGGCGTATGTCCTGCATGGCCACAGTGGCGTATGTCCTGCATGGCCACGGTGGCGTATGTCCTGCATGGCCACGGTGGCGTATGTCCTCCATGGCCACGGTGGCGTATGTCCTGCATGGCCACAGTGGCGTATGTCCTCCATGGCCACGGTGGCGTATGTCCAGCAGGGCCACAGTGGCGTATGTCCTGCATGGCCACAGTGGCGTATGTCCTACAGCGCCACTGTAGCGTATGTCCTGCATGGGCATAGTGGCGTATGTCCTGCATGGCCACGGTGACGCATGTCCAGCAGGGCTACTGTGGTGTATGTCCAGCAGGGCCACAGTGGAGTATGTCCAGCAGGGCCACTGTGGCGTATGTCCAGCAGGGCCACTGTGGCGTATGTTCAGCATGGCCACTGTGGCGTATGTCCAGCAGGGCCACTGTGGCGTATGTCCAGCAGGGCCACTGGGGCGTATGTCCTGCATGGCTACAGTGGCGTATGTCCTACAGCGCCACTGTAGCGTATGTCCTGCATGGCCATAGTGGCGTATGTCCTCCATGGCCACGGTGGCGTATGTCCAGCAGGGCCACAGTGGCGTATGTCCTGCATGGCCACAGTGGCGTATGTCCTACAGCGCCACTGTAGCGTATGTCCTGCATGGCCATAGTGGCGTATGTCCTGCATGGCCACGGTGGCGCATGTCCAGCAGGGCTACTGTGGTGTATGTCCAGCAGGGCCACAGTGGAGTATGTCCAGCAGGGCCACTGTGGCGTATGTCCAGCATGGCCACTGTGGCGTATGTCCAGCAGGGCCACTGTGGCGTATGTCCAGCAGGGCCACTGGGGCGTATGTCCTGCATGGCTACAGTGGCGTATGTCCTGCAGCGCCACTGTGGCGTATGTCCAGCAGGGCCACAGTGGCGTATGTCCTGCATGGCCACGGTGGCGTATGCGTAACATTTTTCGTATGGTAGAGGAGGCAGTCTTGAGAGTTGTCCTGCATGGCATCTGTGACGTATGTCCAGCAGGTCCACTGTGGCGTATGTCCAGCAGGGCCACTGTCCTGCATGGCCACGGTGGCATATGTCCAGCAGGGCCACTGTGGCGTATATCCTGCATGGCCACTGTGGCGTATGCGTAACATTTTTCGTATGGTAGAGGAGGCAGTCTTGAGAGCTGTCCTGCATGGCCACGGTGGCATATGTCCAGCAGGGCCACTGTGGCGAATGTCCAGCAGGGCCACTGTGGCGTATGTCCAGCAGGGCCACTGTGGCGTATGTCCAGCAGGGCCACAGTGGCGTATGTCCTGAATGGCCACGGTGGCGTATGTCCAACAGGGCCCCAGTGGCGTATGTCCTGCATGGCCACTGTGGCGTATGTCCTGCATGGCCACTGTGGCGTATGCGTAACATTTTTCGTATGGTAGAGGAGGTAGTCTTGAGAACTGTCCTGCATGGCCACGGTGGCATATGTCATGCATGGCAACTGTGGCGTACGTCCAGCATGGCCACTGTGCCGTATGTCCAGCAGGGCCACTGTGGCGTATGTCCTGCATGGCCACTGTGGCGTATGCGTAACATTTTTCGTATGGTAGAGGAGGTAGTCTTGAGAACTGTCCTGCATGGCCACGGTGGCATATGTCCAGCAGGGCCACAGTGGCGTATGTCCTGCATGGCCACAGTGGCGTATGTCCTACAGCGCCACTGTAGCGTATGTCCTGCATGGCCATAGTGGCGTATGTCCTGCATGGCCACGGTGGCGCATGTCCAGCAGGGCTACTGTGGTGTATGTCCAGCAGGGCCACAGTGGAGTATGTCCAGCAGGGCCACTGTGGCGTATGTCCAGCATGGCCACTGTGGCGTATGTCCAGCAGGGCCACTGTGGCGTATGTCCAGCAGGGCCACTGGGGCGTATGTCCTGCATGGCTACAGTGGCGTATGTCCTGCAGCGCCACTGTGGCGTATGTCCAGCAGGGCCACAGTGGCGTATGTCCTGCATGGCCACGGTGGCGTATGCGTAACATTTTTCGTATGGTAGAGGAGGCAGTCTTGAGAGTTGTCCTGCATGGCATCTGTGACGTATGTCCAGCAGGTCCACTGTGGCGTATGTCCAGCAGGGCCACTGTCCTGCATGGCCACGGTGGCATATGTCCAGCAGGGCCACTGTGGCGTATATCCTGCATGGCCACTGTGGCGTATGCGTAACATTTTTCGTATGGTAGAGGAGGCAGTCTTGAGAGCTGTCCTGCATGGCCACGGTGGCATATGTCCAGCAGGGCCACTGTGGCGAATGTCCAGCAGGGCCACTGTGGCGTATGTCCAGCAGGGCCACTGTGGCGTATGTCCAGCAGGGCCACAGTGGCGTATGTCCTGAATGGCCACGGTGGCGTATGTCCAACAGGGCCCCAGTGGCGTATGTCCTGCATGGCCACTGTGGCGTATGTCCTGCATGGCCACTGTGGCGTATGCGTAACATTTTTCGTATGGTAGAGGAGGTAGTCTTGAGAACTGTCCTGCATGGCCACGGTGGCATATGTCATGCATGGCAACTGTGGCGTACGTCCAGCATGGCCACTGTGCCGTATGTCCAGCAGGGCCACTGTGGCGTATGTCCTGCATGGCCACTGTGGCGTATGCGTAACATTTTTCGTATGGTAGAGGAGGTAGTCTTGAGAACTGTCCTGCATGGCCACGGTGGCATATGTCCAGCAGGGCCACTGTGGCGTATGTCCAGCAAGGCCCCAGTGGCGTATGTCCAGCAGCGCCACTGTGGCGTATGTCCTGCAGCGCCACTGTGGCGTATGTCCTGCAGCGCCACTGTGGCGTATGTCCAGCATGGCCACAGTGGCGTATGTCCTGCAGCGCCACTGTGGCGTATGTCCAGCAGGGCCACTGTGGCGTATGTCCAGCATGCCCACTGTGGCGTATGTCCAGCAGGGCCACAGTGGCGTATGTCCTGCATGGCCACTGTGGCGTATGCGTAACATTTTTCGTATGGTAGAGGAGGCAGTCTTGAGAGCTGTCCTGCATGGCAACTGTGGCGTACGTCCAGCATGGGCACGGTGGCGTATGTCCAACAGGGCCCCAGTGGCGTATGTCCTGCATGGCCACTGTGGCGTATGTCCTGCATGGCCACTGTGGCGTATGCGTAACATTTTTCGTATGGTAGAGGAGGTAGTCTTGAGAACTGTCCTGCATGGCCACGGTGGCATATGTCCAGCAGGGCCACTGTGGCGTATGTCCTGCAGCGCCACTGTGCCGTCTGGTAGAGGAGGCAGTCTTGAGAGCTTTCCTGCATGGCCACGGTGGCATATGTCCTGCATGGCAACTGTGGCGTACGTCCAGCATGGCCACTGTGCCGTATGTCCAGCAGGGCCACTGTGGCGTATGTCCTGCATGGCCACTGTGGCGAATGCGTAACATTTTTCGTATGGTAGAGGAGGTAGTCTTGAGAACTGTCCTGCATGGCCACGGTGGCATATGTCCAGCAGGGCCACTGTGGCGTATGTCCAGCAAGGCCCCAGTGGCGTGTGTCCAGCAGCGCCACTGTGGCGTATGTCCTGCAGCGCCACTGTGGCGTATGTCCTGCAGCGCCACTGTGGCGTATGTCCAGCATGGCCACAGTGGCGTATGTCCTGCAGCGCCACTGTGGCGTATGTCCAGCAGGGCCACTGTGGCGTATGTCCAGCAGGGCCACAGTGGCGTATGTCCAGCAGCGCCACTGTGGCGTATGTCCTGCAGCGCCACTGTGGCGTATGTCCTGCATGGCCACTGCGGCGTATGTCCTGCATGGCCACTGTGGCGTATGCGTAACATTTTTCGTATGGTAGAGGAAGTAGTCTTGAGAACTGTCCTGCATGGCCACGGTGGCATATGTCCAGCAGGGCCACTGTGGCGTATGTCCAGCAGGGCCACAGTGGCGTATGTCCAGCAGCGCCACTGTGGCGTATGTCCAGCAGCGCCACTGTGGCGTATGTCCAGCAGCGCCACTGTGGCGTATGTCCTGCATGACAACTGTGGCGTACGTCCAGCAGGGCCACTGTGGCGTATGTCCAGCAGGGCCGCAGTGGCGTATGTCCTGCATGGCCACTGTGGCGTATGCGTAACATTTTTCATATGGTAGAGGAGGCAGTCTTGAGAGTTGTCCTGCATGGCAACTGTGGCGTACCTCCAGCATGGCCACAACGGCGTATGTCCAGCAGGGCCACAGTGGCGTATGTCCTGCATGGCCACAGTGGCGTATGTCCTGCATGGCCACAGTGGCGTATGCGTAACATTTTTCGTATGGTAGAGGAGGCAGTCTTGAGAGCTGTCCTGCATGGCAACTGTGGCGTACGTCCAGCATGGCCACTGTGGCGTATGTCCAGCAGGGCCACAGTGGCGTATGTCCTGCAGCGCCACTGTGGCGTATGTCCAGCAGGGCCACTGTGGCGTATGTCCAGCAGGGCCACAGTGGCGTATGTCCAGCAGCGCCACTGTGGCGTATGTCCAGCAGCGCCACTGTGGCGTATGTCCAGCAGCGCCACTGTGGCGTATGTCCAGCAGGGCCACAGTGGCGTATGTCCTGCATGGCCACTGTGGCGTATGCGTAACATTTTTCATATGGTAGAGGAGGCAGTCTTGAGAGTTGTCCTGCATGGCAACTGTGGCGTACCTCCAGCATGGCCACAGCGGCGTATGTCCAGCAGGGCCACAGTGGCGTATGTCCTGCATGGCCACAGTGGCGTATGTCCTGCATGGCCACAGTGGCGTATGCGTAACATTTTTCGTATGGTAGAGGAGGCAGTCTTGAGAGTTGTCCTGCATGGCAACTGTGGCGTATGCGTAACATTTTTCGTATGGTAGAGGAGGCAGTCTTGAGAGTTGTCCTGCATGGCAACTGTGGCGTATGTCCAGCAGGGGCACAGTGGCGTATGTCCTGCATGGCCACAGTGGCGTATGTCCTGAATGGCCACGGTGGCGTATGTCCAACAGGGCCCCAGTGGCGTATGTCCTGCATGGCCACAGTGGCGTATGTCCTGCATGGCCACAGTGGTGTATGTCTAGCATGGCCACTGTGGCGTATGCGTAACATTTTTCGTATGGTAGAGGAGGCAGTCTTGAGAGTTGTCCTGCATGGCAACTGTGGCGTATGTCCAGCAGGGGCACAGTGGCGTATGTCCTGCATGGCCACAGTGGCGTATGTCCTGAATGGCCACGGTGGCGTATGTCCAACAGGGCCCCAGTGGCGTATGTCCTGCATGGCCACAGTGGCGTATGTCCTGCATGGCCACTGTGGCGTATGTCCAGCAGGGCCACTGTGGCGTATGTCCAGCAGGGCCACTGTGGCGTATGTCCAGCAGGGCCACAGTGGCGTATGTCCTGCATGGCCACTGTGGCGTATGTGGAGTGTGTCCTGCATGGCCACTTCGGCGTATGTCCAGCAGGGCCACAGTGGCGTGTGTCGTGCATGGCCACTGTGGCGTATGCGTAACATTTTTCGTATGGTAGAGGAGGCAGTCTTGAGAGTTGTCCTGCATGGCAACTGTGGCGTATGCGTAACATTTTTCGTATGGTAGAGGAGGCAGTCTTGAGAGTTGTCCTGGATGGCAACTGTGGCGTATGTCCAGCAGGGGCACAGTGGCGTATGTCCTGCATGGCCACAGTGGCGTATGTCCTGAATGGCCACGGTGGCGTATGTCCAACAGGGCCCCAGTGGCGTATGTCCTGCATGGCCACTGTGGCGTATGTCCAGCAGGGCCACTGTGGCGTATGTCCAGCAGGGCCACTGTGGCGTATGTCCAGCAGCGCCACTGTGGCGTATGTCCAGCAGCGCCACTGTGGCGTATGTCCTGCAGCGCCACTGTGGCGTATGTCCTGCAGCGCCACTGTGGCGTATGTCCAGCAGGGGCACAGTGGCGTATGTCCTGCATGGCCACAGTGGCGTATGTCCTGAATGGCCACGGTGGCGTATGTCCAACAGGGCCCCAGTGGCGTATGTCCTGCATGGCCACAGTGGCGTATGTCCTGCATGGCCACTGTGGCGTATGTCCAGCAGGGCCACTGTGGCGTATGTCCAGCAGGGCCACTGTGGCGTATGTCCAGCAGGGCCACAGTGGCGTATGTCCTGCATGGCCACTGTGGCGTATGTGGAGTGTGTCCTGCATGGCCACTTCGGCGTATGTCCAGCAGGGCCACAGTGGCGTGTGTCGTGCATGGCCACTGTGGCGTATGCGTAACATTATTCGTATGGTAGAGGAGGCAGTCTTGAGAGTTGTCCTGCATGGCAACTGTGGCGTATGTCCAGCAGGGCCACTGTGGCGTATGTCCAGCAGGGCCACTGTGGCGTATGTGGAGTGTGTCCTGCATGGCCACTTCGGCGTATGTCCAGCAGGGCCACAGTGGCGTGTGTCGTGCATGGCCACTGTGGCGTATGCGTAACATTTTTCGTATGGTAGAGGAGGCAGTCTTGAGAGTTGTCCTGCATGGCAACTGTGGCGTATGCGTAACATTTTTCGTATGGTAGAGGAGGCAGTCTTGAGAGTTGTCCTGGATGGCAACTGTGGCGTATGTCCAGCAGGGGCACAGTGGCGTATGTCCTGCATGGCCACAGTGGCGTATGTCCTGAATGGCCACGGTGGCGTATGTCCAACAGGGCCCCAGTGGCGTATGTCCTGCATGGCCACTGTGGCGTATGTCCAGCAGGGCCACTGTGGCGTATGTCCAGCAGGGCCACTGTGGCGTATGTCCAGCAGCGCCACTGTGGCGTATGTCCAGCAGCGCCACTGTGGCGTATGTCCTGCAGCGCCACTGTGGCGTATGTCCTGCAGCGCCACTGTGGCGTATGTCCAGCAGGGGCACAGTGGCGTATGTCCTGCATGGCCACAGTGGCGTATGTCCTGAATGGCCACGGTGGCGTATGTCCAACAGGGCCCCAGTGGCGTATGTCCTGCATGGCCACTGTGGCGTATGTCCAGCAGGGCCACTGTGGCGTATGTCCAGCAGGGCCACTGTGGCGTATGTCCAGCAGCGCCACTGTGGCGTATGTCCTGCAGCGCCACTGTGGCGTATGGCCAGCAGGGCCACTGTGCCGTATGCCCCGCATGGCCACTGTGGCGTATGTCCAGCAGGGCCACTGTGGCGTATGCGTAACATTTTTCGTATGGTAGAGGAGGCAGTCTTGAGAGCTGCCCTGCATGGCCACGGTGGCATATGTCCTGCAGGGCCACTTCGGCGTATGTCCAGCAGGGCCACAGTGGCGTGTGTCGTGCATGGCTACTGTGGCGTATGCGTAACATTTTTCGTATGGTAGAGGAGGCAGTCTTGAGAGTTGTCCTGCATGGCAACTGTGGCATACGTCCAGCATGGCCACAGTGGCGTATGTCCTGCATGGCCACAGTGGCGTATGTCCTGCATGGCCACAGTGGCGTATGTCCTGCATGGCCACAGTGGTGTATGTCCAGCATGGTCACTGTGGCGTATGCGTAACATTTTTCGTATGGTAGAGGAGGCAGTCTTGAGAGTTGTCCTGCATGGCAACTGTGGCATACGTCCAGCATGGCCACAGTGGCGTATGTCCTGCATGGCCACAGTGGCGTATGTCCTGCATGGCCACAGTGGCGTATGTCCTGCATGGCCACAGTAGTGTATGTCCAGCATGGCCACTGTGGCGTATGCGTAACATTATTCGTATGGTAGAGGAGGCAGTCTTGAGAGTTGTCCAGCAGGGCCACTGTGGCGTATGTCCAGCAGGGCCACTGTGGCGTATGTGGAGTGTGTCCTGCATGGCCACTTCGGCGTATGTCCAGCAGGGCCACAGTGGCGTGTGTCGTGCATGGCCACTTTGGCGTATGCGTAACATTTTTCGTATGGTAGAGGAGGCAGTCTTGAGAGTTGTCCTGCATGGCAACTGTGGCGTATGTCCAGCAGGGCCACTGTGGCGTATGTCCAGCAGGGCCACTGTGGCGTATGTCCTGCATGGCCACTGTGGCGTATGTGGAGTGTGTCCTGCATGGCCACTTCGGCGTATGTCCAGCAGGGCCACAGTGGCGTGTGTCGTGCATGGCCACTTTGGCGTATGTGCAGCAGGGCCACAGTGTCGTATGTCCAGCAGCGCCACTGTGGCGTATGTCCTGCAGCGCCACTGTGGCGTATGTCCAGCAGGGGCACAGTGGCGTATGTCCTGCATGGCCACAGTGGCGTATGTCCTGCATGGCCACAGTGGCGTATGTCCTGCATGGCCACAGTGGTGTATGTCCAGCATGGCCACTGTGGCGTATGCGTAACATTTTTCGTATGGTAGAGGAGGCAGTCTTGAGAGTTGTCCTGCATGGCAACTGTGGCATACGTCCAGCATGGCCACAGTGGCGTATGTCCTGCATGGCCACAGTGGCGTATGTCCTGCATGGCCACAGTGGGGTATGTCCTGCATGGCCACTTTGGCGTATGTGCAGCAGGGCCACAGTGTCGTATGTCCAGCAGCGCCACTGTGGCGTATGTCCTGCAGCGCCACTGTGGCGTATGTCCAGCAGGGGCACAGTGGCGTATGTCCTGCATGGCCACAGTGGCGTATGTCCTGCATGGCCACAGTGGCGTATGTCCTGCATGGCCACAGTGGTGTATGTCCAGCATGGCCACTGTGGCGTATGCGTAACATTTTTCGTATGGTAGAGGAGGCAGTCTTGAGAGTTGTCCTGCATGGCAACTGTGGCATACGTCCAGCATGGCCACAGTGGCGTATGTCCTGCATGGCCACGGTGGTGTATGTCCAGCATGGCCACTGTGGCGTATGCGTAACATTTTTCGTATGGTAGAGGAGGCAGTCTTGAGAGTTGTCCTGCATGGCAACTGTGGCATACGTCCAGCATGGCCACAGTGGCGTATGTCCTGCATGGCCACAGTGGCGTATGTCCTGCATGGCCACAGTGGCGTATGTCCTGCATGGCCACGGTGGTGTATGTCCAGCATGGCCACTGTGGCGTATGCGTAACATTTTTCGTATGGTAGAGGAGGCAGTCTTGAGAGTTGTCCTGCATGGCAACTGTGGCATACGTCCAGCATGGCCACAGTGGCGTATGTCCTGCATGGCAACTGTGGCGTATGTCCAGCAGGGCCACTGTGGCGTATGTCCAGCAGGGCCACTGTGGCGTATGTGGAGTGTGTCCTGCATGGCCACTTCGGCGTATGTCCAGCAGGGCCACAGTGGCGTGTGTCGTGCATGGCCACTGTGGCGTATGCGTAACATTTTTCGTATGGTAGAGGAGGCAGTCTTGAGAGTTGTCCTGCATGGCAACTGTGGCGTATGCGTAACATTTTTCGTATGGTAGAGGAGGCAGTCTTGAGAGTTGTCCTGCATGGCAACTGTGGCGTATGTCCAGCAGGGGCACAGTGGCGTATGTCCTGCATGGCCACAGTGGCGTATGTCCTGAATGGCCACGGTGGCGTATGTCCAACAGGGCCCCAGTGGCGTATGTCCTGCATGGCCACTGTGGCGTATGTCCAGCAGGGCCACTGTGGCGTATGTCCAGCAGGGCCACTGTGGCGTATGTCCAGCAGGGCCACAGTGGCGTATGT
>CAXITZ010000316.1:0-29519 GCA_964034865.1 Eristalis intricaria
GCTAGCAGCAAAAACCTGGCATGAAAATATTTGTCATTGGCTCCGCTATCGATGCCTAGAAGAACGGTCCTGAATCGGAGGCATCGTTTTCGAGATTTTTGCACTTATGTAGTAGCGTGTGTTAGCGATTATGCTTCTCCTAAGCCGCCTCCTACTCCGCCTATTGGGCTCCTGTGGGGCTAATATTGGAGCTAGCAGCAAAAACCTGGCATGAAAATATTCGTCATTGGCTCCGCTATCGATGCCTAGAAGAACGGTCCTGAATCGGAGGCATCGTTTTCGAGATTTTTGCACTTATGTAGTAGCGTGTGTTAGCGATTATGCTTCTCCTAAGCCGCCTCCTACTCCGCCTATTGGGCTCCTGTGGGGCTAATATTGGAGCTAGCAGCAAAAACCTGGCATGAAAATATTCGTCATTGGCTCCGCTATCGATGCCTAGAAGAACGGTCCTGAATCGGAGGCATCGTTTTCGAGATTTTTGCACTTATGTAGTAGCGTGTGTTAGCGATTATGCTTCTCCTAAGCCGCCTCCTACTCCGCCTATTGGGCTCCTGTGGGGCTAATATTGGAGCTAGCAGCAAAAACCTGGCATGAAAATATTCGTCATTGGCTCCGCTATCGATGCCTAGAAGAACGGTCCTGAATCGGAGGCATCGTTTTCGAGATTTTTGCACTTATGTAGTAGCGTGTGTTAGCGATTATGCTTCTCCTAAGCCGCCTCCTACTCCGCCTATTGGGCTCCTGTGGGGCTAATATTGGAGCTAGCAGCAAAAACCTGGCATGAAAATATTTGTCATTGGCTCCGCTATCGATGCCTAGAAGAACGGTCCTGAATCGGAGGCATCGTTTTCGAGATTTTTGCACTTATGTAGTAGCGTGTGTTAGCGATTATGCTTCTCCTAAGCCGCCTCCTACTCCGCCTATTGGGCTCCTGTGGGGCTAATATTGGAGCTAGCAGCAAAAACCTGGCATGAAAATATTTGTCATTGGCTCCGCTATCGATGCCTAGAAGAACGGTCCTGAATCGGAGGCATCGTTTTCGAGATTTTTGCACTTATGTAGTAGCGTGTGTTAGCGATTATGCTTCTCCTAAGCCGCCTCCTACTCCGCCTATTGGGCTCCTGTGGGGCTAATATTGGAGCTAGCAGCAAAAACCTGGCATGAAAATATTTGTCATTGGCTCCGCTATCGATGCCTAGAAGAACGGTCCTGAATCGGAGGCATCGTTTTCGAGATTTTTGCACTTATGTAGTAGCGTGTGTTAGCGATTATGCTTCTCCTAAGCCGCCTCCTACTCCGCCTATTGGGCTCCTGTGGGGCTAATATTGGGCTAGCAGCAAAAACCTGGCATGAAAATATTCGTCATTGGCTCCGCTATCGATGCCTAGAAGAACGGTCCTGAATCGGAGGCATCGTTTTCGAGATTTTTGCACTTATGTAGTAGCGTGTGTTAGCGATTATGCTTCTCCTAAGCCGCCTCCTACTCCGCCTGTGGGGCTAATATTGGGGCTAGCAGCAAAAACCTGGCATGAAAATATTTGTCATTGGCTCCGCTATCGATGCCTAGAAGAACGGTCCTGAATCGGAGGCATCGTTTTCGAGATTTTTGCACTTATGTAGTAGCGTGTGTTAGCGATTATGCTTCTCCTAAGCCGCCTCCTACTCCGCCTGTGGGGCTAATATTGGGGCTAGCAGCAAAAACCTGGCATGAAAATATTTGTCATTGGCTCCGCTATCGATGCCTAGAAGAACGGTCCTGAATCGGAGGCATCGTTTTCGAGATTTTTGCACTTATGTAGTAGCGTGTGTTAGCGATTATGCTTCTCCTAAGCCGCCTCCTACTCCGCCTGTGGGGCTAATATTGGAGCTAGCAGCAAAAACCTGGCATGAAAATATTTGTCATTGGCTCCGCTATCGATGCCTAGAAGAACGGTCCTGAGTCGGAGGCATCGTTTTCGAGATTTTTGCACTTATGTAGTAGCGTGTGTTAGCGATTATGCTTCTCCTAAGCCGCCTCCTACTCCGCCTATTGGGCTCCTGTGGGGCTAATATTGGAGCTAGCAGCAAAAACCTGGCATGAAAATATTTGTCATTGGCTCCGCTATCGATGCCTAGAAGAACGGTCCTGAATCGGAGGCATCGTTTTCGAGATTTTTGCACTTATGTAGTAGCGTGTGTTAGCGATTATGCTTCTCCTAAGCCGCCTCCAACTCCGCCTATTGGGCTCCTGTGGGGCTAATATTGGGGCTAGCAGCAAAAACCTGGCATGAAAATATTCGTCATTGGCTCCGCTATCGATGCCTAGAAGAACGGTCCTGAGTCGGAGGCATCGTTTTCGAGATTTTTGCACTTATGTAGTAGCGTGTGTTAGCGATTATGCTTCTCCCAAGCCGCCTCCTACTCCGCCTATTGGGCTCCTGTGGGGCTAATATTGGGGCTAGCAGCAAAAACCTGGCATGAAAATATTTGTCATTGGCTCCGCTATCGATGCCTAGAAGAACGGTCCTGAATCGGAGGCATCGTTTTCGAGATTTTTGCACTTATGTAGTAGCGTGTGTTAGCGATTATGCTTCTCCCAAGCCGGCTCCTACTCCGCCTATTGGGCTCCTGTGGGGCTAATATTGGGGCTAGCAGCAAAAACCTGGCATGAAAATATTTGTCATTGGCTCCGCTATCGATGCCTAGAAGAACGGTCCTGAATCGGAGGCATCGTTTTCGAGATTTTTGCACTTATGTAGTAGCGTGTGTTAGCGATTATGCTTCTCCTAAGCCGCCTCCTACTCCGCCTATTGGGCTCCTGTGGGGCTAATATTGGAGCTAGCAGCAAAAACCTGGCATGAAAATATTTGTCATTGGCTCCGCTATCGATGCCTAGAAGAACGGTCCTGAATCGGAGGCATCGTTTTCGAGATTTTTGCACTTATGTAGTAGCGTGTGTTAGCGATTATGCTTCTCCCAAGCCGCCTCCTACTCCGCCTATTGGGCTCCTGTGGGGCTAATATTGGAGCTAGCAGCAAAAACCTGGCATGAAAATATTCGTCATTGGCTGCGCTATCGATGCCTAGAAGAACGGTCCTGAATCGGAGGCATCGTTTTCGAGATTTTTGCACTTATGTAGTAGCGTGTGTTAGCGATTATGCTTCTCCTAAGCCGCCTCCTACTCCGCCTATTGGGCTCCTGTGGGGCTAATATTGGGGCTAGCAGCAAAAACCTGGCATGAAAATATTTGTCATTGGCTCCGCTATCGATGCCTAGAAGAACGGTCCTGAATCGGAGGCATCGTTTTCGAGATTTTTGCACTTATGTAGTAGCGTGTGTTAGCGATTATGCTTCTCCCAAGCCGCCTCCTACTCCGCCTATTGGGCTCCTGTGGGGCTAATATTGGGGCTAGCAGCAAAAACCTGGCATGAAAATATTTGTCATTGGCTCCGCTATCGATGCCTAGAAGAACGGTCCTGAATCGGAGGCATCGTTTTCGAGATTTTTGCACTTATGTAGTAGCGTGTGTTAGCGATTATGCTTCTCCCAAGCCGCCTCCTACTCCGCCTATTGGGCTCCTGTGGGGCTAATATTGGGGCTAGCAGCAAAAACCTGGCATGAAAATATTTGTCATTGGCTCCGCTATCGATGCCTAGAAGAACGGTCCTGAATCGGAGGCATCGTTTTCGAGATTTTTGCACTTATGTAGTAGCGTGTGTTAGCGATTATGCTTCTCCCAAGCCGCCTCCTACTCCGCCTATTGGGCTCCTGTGGGGCTAATATTGGGGCTAGCAGCAAAAACCTGGCATGAAAATATTTGTCATTGGCTCCGCTATCGATGCCTAGAAGAACGGTCCTGAATCGGAGGCATCGTTTTCGAGATTTTTGCACTTATGTAGTAGCGTGTGTTAGCGATTATGCTTCTCCCAAGCCGCCTCCTACTCCGCCTATTGGGCTCCTGTGGGGCTAATATTGGGGCTAGCAGCAAAAACCTGGCATGAAAATATTTGTCATTGGCTCCGCTATCGATGCCTAGAAGAACGGTCCTGAATCGGAGGCATCGTTTTCGAGATTTTTGCACTTATGTAGTAGCGTGTGTTAGCGATTATGCTTCTCCTAAGCCGCCTCCTACTCCGCCTATTGGGCTCCTGTGGGGCTAATATTGGAGCTAGCAGCAAAAACCTGGCATGAAAATATTCGTCATTGGCTCCGCTATCGATGCCTAGAAGAACGGTCCTGAATCGGAGGCATCGTTTTCGAGATTTTTGCACTTATGTAGTAGCGTGTGTTAGCGATTATGCTTCTCCCAAGCCGCCTCCTACTCCGCCTATTGGGCTCCTGTGGGGCTAATATTGGAGCTAGCAGCAAAAACCTGGCATGAAAATATTTGTCATTGGCTCCGCTATCGATGCCTAGAAGAACGGTCCTGAATCGGAGGCATCGTTTTCGAGATTTTTGCACTTATGTAGTAGCGTGTGTTAGCGATTATGCTTCTCCCAAGCCGCCTCCTACTCCGCCTATTGGGCTCCTGTGGGGCTAATATTGGAGCTAGCAGCAAAAACCTGGCATGAAAATATTCGTCATTGGCTCCGCTATCGATGCCTAGAAGAACGGTCCTGAATCGGAGGCATCGTTTTCGAGATTTTTGCACTTATGTAGTAGCGTGTGTTAGCGATTATGCTTCTCCTAAGCCGCCTCCTACTCCGCCTATTGGGCTCCTGTGGGGCTAATATTGGGGCTAGCAGCAAAAACCTGGCATGAAAATATTTGTCATTGGCTCCGCTATCGATGCCTAGAAGAACGGTCCTGAATCGGAGGCATCGTTTTCGAGATTTTTGCACTTATGTAGTAGCGTGTGTTAGCGATTATGCTTCTCCTAAGCCGCCTCCTACTCCGCCTATTGGGCTCCTGTGGGGCTAATATTGGGGCTAGCAGCAAAAACCTGGCATGAAAATATTTGTCATTGGCTCCGCTATCGATGCCTAGAAGAACGGTCCTGAATCGGAGGCATCGTTTTCGAGATTTTTGCACTTATGTAGTAGCGTGTGTTAGCGATTATGCTTCTCCCAAGCCGCCTCCTACTCCGCCTATTGGGCTCCTGTGGGGCTAATATTGGGGCTAGCAGCAAAAACCTGGCATGAAAATATTTTTCATTGGCTCCGCTATCGATGCCTAGAAGAACGGTCCTGAATCGGAGGCATCGTTTTCGAGATTTTTGCACTTATGTAGTAGCGTGTGTTAGCGATTATGCTTCTCCCAAGCCGCCTCCTACTCCGCCTATTGGGCTCCTGTGGGGCTAATATTGGGGCTAGCAGCAAAAACCTGGCATGAAAATATTTGTCATTGGCTCCGCTATCGATGCCTAGAAGAACGGTCCTGAATCGGAGGCATCGTTTTCGAGATTTTTGCACTTATGTAGTAGCGTGTGTTAGCGATTATGCTTCTCCCAAGCCGCCTCCTACTCCGCCTATTGGGCTCCTGTGGGGCTAATATTGGGGCTAGCAGCAAAAACCTGGCATGAAAATATTTGTCATTGGCTCCGCTATCGATGCCTAGAAGAACGGTCCTGAATCGGAGGCATCGTTTTCGAGATTTTTGCACTTATGTAGTAGCGTGTGTTAGCGATTATGCTTCTCCTAAGCCGCCTCCTACTCCGCCTATTGGGCTCCTGTGGGGCTAATATTGGGGCTAGCAGCAAAAACCTGGCATGAAAATATTTGTCATTGGCTCCGCTATCGATGCCTAGAAGAACGGTCCTGAATCGGAGGCATCGTTTTCGAGATTTTTGCACTTATGTAGTAGCGTGTGTTAGCGATTATGCTTCTCCTAAGCCGCCTCCTACTCCGCCTATTGGGCTCCTGTGGGGCTAATATTGGAGCTAGCAGCAAAAACCTGGCATGAAAATATTCGTCATTGGCTCCGCTATCGATGCCTAGAAGAACGGTCCTGAATCGGAGGCATCGTTTTCGAGATTTTTGCACTTATGTAGTAGCGTGTGTTAGCGATTATGCTTCTCCCAAGCCGCCTCCTACTCCGCCTATTGGGCTCCTGTGGGGCTAATATTGGAGCTAGCAGCAAAAACCTGGCATGAAAATATTCGTCATTGGCTCCGCTATCAATGCCTAGAAGAACGGTCCTGAATCGGAGGCATCGTTTTCGAGATTTTTGCACTTATGTAGTAGCGTGTGTTAGCGATTATGCTTCTCCTAAGCCGCCTCCTACTCCGCCTATTGGGCTCCTGTGGGGCTAATATTGGGGCTAGCAGCAAAAACCTGGCATGAAAATATTTGTCATTGGCTCCGCTATCGATGCCTAGAAGAACGGTCCTGAATCGGAGGCATCGTTTTCGAGATTTTTGCACTTATGTAGTAGCGTGTGTTAGCGATTATGCTTCTCCTAAGCCGCCTCCTACTCCGCCTATTGGGCTCCTGTGGGGCTAATATTGGAGCTAGCAGCAAAAACCTGGCATGAAAATATTTGTCATTGGCTCCGCTATCGATGCCTAGAAGAACGGTCCTGAATCGGAGGCATCGTTTTCGAGATTTTTGCACTTATGTAGTAGCGTGTGTTAGCGATTATGCTTCTCCTAAGCCGCCTCCTACTCCGCCTATTGGGCTCCTGTGGGGCTAATATTGGAGCTAGCAGCAGAAACCTGGCATGAAAATATTCGTCATTGGCTCCGCTATCGATGCCTAGAAGAACGGTCCTGAATCGGAGGCATCGTTTTCGAGATTTTTGCACTTATGTAGTAGCGTGTGTTAGCGATTATGCTTCTCCTAAGCCGCCTCCTACTCCGCCTATTGGGCTCCTGTGGGGCTAATATTGGAGCTAGCAGCAAAAACCTGGCATGAAAATATTCGTCATTGGCTCCGCTATCGATGCCTAAAAGAACGGTCCTGAATCGGAGGCATCGTTTTCGAGATTTTCGCGCTTATGTAGTAGCGTGTGTTAGCGATTATGCTTCTCCTAAGCCGCCTCCTACTCCGCCTATTGGGCTCCTGTGGGGCTAATATTGGGGTTAGCAGTAAAAACCTGGCATGAAAATATTTGTCATTGGCTCCGCTATCGATGCCTAGAAGAACGGTCCTGAATCGGAGGCATCGTTTTCGAGATTTTTGCACTTATGTAGTAGCGTGTGTTAGCGATTATGCTTCTCCTAAGCCGCCTCCTACTCCGCCTATTGGGCTCCTGTGGGGCTAATATTGGAGCTAGCAGCAAAAACCTGGCATGAAAATATTTGTCATTGGCTCCGCTATCGATGCCTAGAAGAACGGTCCTGAATCGGAGGCATCGTTTTCGAGATTTTTGCGCTTATGTAGTAGCGTGTGTTAGCGATTATGCTTCTCCTAAGCCGCCTCCTACTCCGCCTATTGGGCTCCTGTGGGGCTAATATTGGAGCTAGCAGCAAAAACCTGGCATGAAAATATTCGTCATTGGCTCCGCTATCGATGCCTAGAAGAACGGTCCTGAATCGGAGGCATCGTTTTCGAGATTTTTGCACTTATGTAGTAGCGTGTGTTAGCGATTATGCTTCTCCTAAGCCGCCTCCTACTCCGCCTATTGGGCTCCTGTGGGGCTAATATTGGAGCTAGCAGCAAAAACCTGGCATGAAAATATTCGTCATTGGCTCCGCTATCGATGCCTAGAAGAACGGTCCTGAATCGGAGGCATCGTTTTCGAGATTTTTGCACTTATGTAGTAGCGTGTGTTAGCGATTATGCTTCTCCTAAGCCGCCTCCTACTCCGCCTATTGGGCTCCTGTGGGGCTAATATTGGAGCTAGCAGCAAAAACCTGGCATGAAAATATTCGTCATTGGCTCCGCTATCGATGCCTAGAAGAACGGTCCTGAATCGGAGGCATCGTTTTCGAGATTTTTGCACTTATGTAGTAGCGTGTGTTAGCGATTATGCTTCTCCTAAGCCGCCTCCTACTCCGCCTATTGGGCTCCTGTGGGGCTAATATTGGAGCTAGCAGCAAAAACCTGGCATGAAAATATTCGTCATTGGCTCCGCTATCGATGCCTAGAAGAACGGTCCTGAATCGGAGGCATCGTTTTCGAGATTTTTGCACTTATGTAGTAGCGTGTGTTAGCGATTATGCTTCTCCTAAGCCGCCTCCTACTCCGCCTATTGGGCTCCTGTGGGGCTAATATTGGAGCTAGCAGCAAAAACCTGGCATGAAAATATTCGTCATTGGCTCCGCTATCGATGCCTAGAAGAACGGTCCTGAATCGGAGGCATCGTTTTCGAGATTTTTGCACTTATGTAGTAGCGTGTGTTAGCGATTATGCTTCTCCTAAGCCGCCTCCTACTCCGCCTATTGGGCTCCTGTGGGGCTAATATTGGAGCTAGCAGCAAAAACCTGGCATGAAAATATTCGTCATTGGCTCCGCTATCGATGCCTAGAAGAACGGTCCTGAATCGGAGGCATCGTTTTCGAGATTTTTGCACTTATGTAGTAGCGTGTGTTAGCGATTATGCTTCTCCTAAGCCGCCTCCTACTCCGCCTATTGGGCTCCTGTGGGGCTAATATTGGAGCTAGCAGCAAAAACCTGGCATGAAAATATTCGTCATTGGCTCCGCTATCGATGCCTAGAAGAACGGTCCTGAATCGGAGGCATCGTTTTCGAGATTTTTGCACTTATGTAGTAGCGTGTGTTAGCGATTATGCTTCTCCTAAGCCGCCTCCTACTCCGCCTGTGGGGCTAATATTGGAGCTAGCAGCAAAAACCTGGCATGAAAATATTTGTCATTGGCTCCGCTATCGATGCCTAGAAGAACGGTCCTGAATCGGAGGCATCGTTTTCGAGATTTTTGCACTTATGTAGTAGCGTGTGTTAGCGATTATGCTTCTCCTAAGCCGCCTCCTACTCCGCCTGTGGGGCTGATATTGGAGCTAGCAGCAAAAACCTGGCATGAAAATATTTGTCATTGGCTCCGCTATCGATGCCTAGAAGAACGGTCCTGAATCGGAGGCATCGTTTTCGAGATTTTTGCACTTATGTAGTAGCGTGTGTTAGCGATTATGCTTCTCCTAAGCCGCCTCCTACTCCGCCTATTGGGCTCCTGTGGGGCTAATATTGGAGCTAGCAGCAAAAACCTGGCATGAAAATATTCGTCATTGGCTCCGCTATCGATGCCTAGAAGAACGGTCCTGAATCGGAGGCATCGTTTTCGAGATTTTTGCACTTATGTAGTAGCGTGTGTTAGCGATTATGCTTCTCCTAAGCCGCCTCCTACTCCGCCTATTGGGCTCCTGTGGGGCTAATATTGGGGCTAGCAGCAAAAACCTGGCATGAAAATATTCGTCATTGGCTCCGCTATCGATGCCTAGAAGAACGGTTCTGAATCGGAGGCATCGTTTTCGAGATTTTTGCACTTATGTAGTAGCGTGTGTTAGCGATTATGCTTCTCCTAAGCCGCCTCCTACTCCGCCTATTGGGCTCCTGTGGGGCTAATATTGGGGCTAGCAGCAAAAACCTGGCATGAAAATATTCGTCATTGGCTCCGCTATCGATGCCTAGAAGAACGGTCCTGAATCGGAGGCATCGTTTTCGAGATTTTTGCACTTATGTAGTAGCGTGTGTTAGCGATTATGCTTCTCCTAAGCCGCCTCCTACTCCGCCTGTGGGGCTAATATTGGAGCTAGCAGCAAAAACCTGGCATGAAAGTATTTGTCATTGGCTCCGCTATCGATGCCTAGAAGAACGGTCCTGAATCGGAGGCATCGTTTTCGAGATTTTTGCACTTATGTAGTAGCGTGTGTTAGCGATTATGCTTCTCCTAAGCCGCCTCCTACTCCGCCTGTGGGGCTGATATTGGAGCTAGCAGCAAAAACCTGGCATGAAAATATTTGTCATTGGCTCCGCTATCGATGCCTAGAAGAACGGTCCTGAATCGGAGGCATCGTTTTCGAGATTTTTGCACTTATGTAGTAGCGTGTGTTAGCGATTATGCTTCTCCTAAGCCGCCTCCTACTCCGCCTATTGGGCTCCTGTGGGGCTAATATTGGAGCTAGCAGCAAAAACCTGGCATGAAAATATTCGTCATTGGCTCCGCTATCGATGCCTAGAAGAACGGTCCTGAATCGGAGGCATCGTTTTCGAGATTTTTGCACTTATGTAGTAGCGTGTGTTAGCGATTATGCTTCTCCTAAGCCGCCTCCTACTCCGCCTATTGGGCTCCTGTGGGGCTAATATTGGGGCTAGCAGCAAAAACCTGGCATGAAAATATTCGTCATTGGCTCCGCTATCGATGCCTAGAAGAACGGTCCTGAATCGGAGGCATCGTTTTCGAGATTTTTGCACTTATGTAGTAGCGTGTGTTAGCGATTATGCTTCTCCTAAGCCGCCTCCTACTCCGCCTGTGGGGCTAATATTGGAGCTAGCAGCAAAAACCTGGCATGAAAGTATTTGTCATTGGCTCCGCTATCGATGCCTAGAAGAACGGTCCTGAATCGGAGGCATCGTTTTCGAGATTTTTGCACTTATGTAGTAGCGTGTGTTAGCGATTATGCTTCTCCTAAGCCGCCTCCTACTCCGCCTGTGGGGCTGATATTGGAGCTAGCAGCAAAAACCTGGCATGAAAATATTTGTCATTGGCTCCGCTATCGATGCCTAGAAGAACGGTCCTGAATCGGAGGCATCGTTTTCGAGATTTTTGCACTTATGTAGTAGCGTGTGTTAGCGATTATGCTTCTCCTAAGCCGCCTCCTACTCCGCCTATTGGGCTCCTGTGGGGCTAATATTGGAGCTAGCAGCAAAAACCTGGCATGAAAATATTCGTCATTGGCTCCGCTATCGATGCCTAGAAGAACGGTCCTGAATCGGAGGCATCGTTTTCGAGATTTATGCACTTATGTAGTAGCGTGTGTTAGCGATTATGCTTCTCCTAAGCCGCCTCCTACTCCGCCTATTGGGCTCCTGTGGGGCTAATATTGGGGCTAGCAGCAAAAACCTGGCATGAAAATATTCGTCATTGGCTCCGCTATCGATGCCTAGAAGAACGGTCCTGAATCGGAGGCATCGTTTTCGAGATTTTTGCACTTATGTAGTAGCGTGTGTTAGCGATTATGCTTCTCCTAAGCCGCCTCCTACTCCGCCTATTGGGCTCCTGTGGGGCTAATATTGGGGCTAGCAGCAAAAACCTGGCATGAAAATATTCATCATTGGCTCCGCTATCGATGCCTAGAAGAACGGTCCTGAATCGGAGGCATCGTTTTCGAGATTTTTGCACTTATGTAGTAGCGTGTGTTAGCGATTATGCTTCTCCTAAGCCGCCTCCTACTCCGCCTATTGGGCTCCTGTGGGGCTAATATTGGGGCTAGCAGCAAAAACCTGGCATGAAAATATTCGTCATTGGCTCCGCTATCGATGCCTAGAAGAACGGTCCTGACTCGGAGGCATCGTTTGCGAGATTTTTGCACTTATGTAGTAGCGTGTGTTAGCGATTATGCTTCTCCCAAGCCGCCTCCTACTCCGCCTATTGGGCTCCTGTGGGGCTAATATTGGAGCTAACAGCAAAAACCTGGCATGAAAATATTTGTCATTGGCTCCGCTATCGATGCCTAGAAGAACGGTCCTGAATCGGAGGCATCGTTTTCGAGATTTTTGCACTTATGTAGTAGCGTGTGTTAGCGATTATGCTTCTCCTAAGCCGCCTCCTACTCCGCCTATTGGGCTCCTGTGGGGCTAATATTGGAGCTAGCAGCAAAAACCTGGCATGGAAATATTCGTCATTGGCTCCGCTATCGATGCCTAGAAGAACGGTCCTGAATCGGAGGCATCGTTTTCGAGATTTTTGCACTTATGTAGTAGCGTGTGTTAGCGATTATGCTTCTCCCAAGCCGCCTCCTACTCCGCCTATTGGGCTCCTGTGGGGCTAATATTGGAGCTAGCAGCAAAAACCTGGCATGAAAATATTTGTCATTGGCTCCGCTATCGATGCCTAGAAGAACGGTCCTGAATCGGAGGCATCGTTTTCGAGATTTTTGCACTTATGTAGTAGCGTGTGTTAGCGATTATGCTTCTCCCAAGCCTCCTACTCCGCCTATTGGGCTCCAGTGGGGCTAATATTGGGGCTAGCAGCACAAACCTGGCATGAAAATATTCGTCATTGGCTCCGCTATCGATGCCTAGAAGAACGGTCCTGAGTCGGAGGCATCGTTTTCGAGATTTTCGCGCTTATGTAGTAGCGTGTGTTAGCGATTATGCTTCTCCTAAGCCGCCTCCTACTCCGCCTATTGGGCTCCTGTGGGGCTAATATTGGGGCTAGCAGCAAAAACCTGGCATGAAAATATTCGTCATTGGCTCCGCTATCGATGCCTAGAAGAACGGTCCTGAATCGGAGGCATCGTTTTCGAGATTTTTGCACTTATGTAGTAGCGTGTGTTAGCGATTATGCTTCTCCCAAGCCGCCTCCTACTCCGCCTATTGGGCTCCTGTGGGGCTAATATTGGAGCTAGCAGCAAAAACCTGGCATGAAAATATTTGTCATTGGCTCCGCTATCGATGCCTAGAAGAACGGTCCTGAATCGGAGGCATCGTTTTCGAAATTTTTGCACTTATGTAGTAGCGTGTGTTAGCGATTATGCTTCTCCTAAGCCGCCTCCTACTCCGCCTATTGGGCTCCTGTGGGGCTAATATTGGAGCTAGCAGCAAAAACCTGGTATGAAAATATTCGTCATTGGCTCCGCTATCGATGCCTAGAAGAACGGTCCTGAATCGGAGGCATCGTTTTCGAGATTTTCGCGCTTATGTAGTAGCGTGTGTTAGCGATTATGCTTCTCCTAAGCCGCCTCCTACTCCGCCTATTGGGCTCCTGTGGGGCTAATATTGGGGCTAGCAGCAAAAACCTGGCATGAAAATATTCGTCATTGGCTCCGCTATTGATGCCTAGAAGAACGGTCCTGAATCGGAGGCATCGTTTTCGAGATTTTTGCACTTATGTAGTAGCGTGTGTTAGCGATTATGCTTCTCCTAAGCCGCCTCCTACTCCGCCTATTGGGCTCCTGTGGGGCTAATGTTGGAGCTAGCAGCAAAAACCTGGCATGAAAATATTTGTCATTGGCTCCGCTATCGATGCCTAGAAGAACGGTCCTGAATCGGAGGCATCGTTTTCGAGATTTTTGCACTTATGTAGTAGCGTGTGTTAGCGATTATGCTTCTCCCAAGCCGCCTCCTACTCCGCCTATTGGGCTCCTGTGGGGCTAATATTGGAGCTAGCAGCAAAAACCTGGCATGAAAATATTTGTCATTGGCGCCGCTATCGATGCCTAGAAGAACGGTCCTGAATCGGAGGCATCGTTTTCGAGATTTTTGCACTTATGTAGTAGCGTGTGTTAGCGATTATGCTTCTCCCAAGCCGCCTCCTACTCCGCCTATTGGGCTCCTGTGGGGCTAATATTGGGGCTAGCAGCAAAAACCTGGCATGAAAATATTCGTCATTGGCTCCGCTATCGATGCCTAGAAGAACGGTCCTGAGTCGGATTATGCTTCTCCTAAGCCGCCTCCTACTCCGCCTATTGGGCTCCTGTGGGGCTAATATTGGGGCTAGCAGCAAAAACCTGGCATGAAAATATTCGTCATTGGCTCCGCTATCGATGCCTAGAAGAACGGTCCTGAATCGGAGGCATCGTTTTCGAGATTTTTGCACTTATGTAGTAGCGTGTGTTAGCGATTATGCTTCTCCCAAGCCGCCTCCTACTCCGCCTATTGGGCTCCTGTGGGGCTTATATTGGAGCTAGCAGCAAAAACCTGGCATGAAAATATTTGTCATTGGCTCCGCTATCGATGCCTAGAAGAACGGTCCTGAGTCGGATTATGCTTCTCCTAAGCCGCCTCCTACTCCGCCTATTGGGCTCCTGTGGGGCTAATATTGGGGCTAGCAGCAAAAACCTGGCATGAAAATATTCGTCATTGGCTCCGCTATCGATGCCTAGAAGAACGGTCCTGAATCGGAGGCATCGTTTTCGAGATTTTTGCACTTATGTAGTAGCGTGTGTTAGCGATTATGCTTCTCCCAAGCCGCCTCCTACTCCGCCTATTGGGCTCCTGTGGGGCTAATATTGGAGCTAGCAGCAAAAACCTGGCATGAAAATATTTGTCATTGGCTCCGCTATCGATGCCTAGAAGAACGGTCCTGAATCGGAGGCATCGTTTTCGAAATTTTTGCACTTATGTAGTAGAGTGTGTTAGCGATTATGCTTCTCCTAAGCCGCCTCCTACTCCGCCTATTGGGCTCCTGTGGGGCTAATATTGGAGCTAGCAGCAAAAACCTGGCATGAAAATATTCGTCATTGGCTCCGCTATCGATGCCTAGAAGAACGGTCCTGAATCGGAGGCATCGTTTTCGAGATTTTCGCGCTTATGTAGTAGCGTGTGTTAGCGATTATGCTTCTCCTAAGCCGCCTCCTACTCCGCCTATTGGGCTCCTGTGGGGCTAATATTGGGGCTAGCAGCAAAAACCTGGCATGAAAATATTCGTCATTGGCTCCGCTATTGATGCCTAGAAGAACGGTCCTGAGTCGGAGGCATCGTTTTCGAGATTTTCGCGCTTATGTAGTAGCGTGTGTTAGCGATTATGCTTCTCCTAAGCCGCCTCCTACTCCGCCTATTGGGCTCCTGTGGGGCTAATATTGGAGCTAGCAGCAAAAACCTGGCATGAAAATATTTGTCATTGGCTCCGCTATCGATGCCTAGAAGAACGGTCCTGAATCGGAGGCATCGTTTTCGAGATTTTTGCACTTATGTAGTAGCGTGTGTTAGCAATTATGCTTCTCCTAAGCCGCCTCCTACTCCGCCTATTGGGCTCCTGTGGGGCTAATATTGGAGCTAGCAGCAAAAACCTGGCATGAAAATATTCGTCATTGGCTCCGCTATCGATGCCTAGAAGAACGGTCCTGAATCGGAGGCATCGTTTTCGAGATTTTTGCACTTATGTAGTAGCGTGTGTTAGCGATTATGCTTCTCCTAAGCCGCCTCCTACTCCGCCTATTGGGCTCCTGTGGGGCTAATATTGGAGCTAGCAGCAAAAACCTGGCATGAAAATATTCGTCATTGGCTCCGCTATCGATGCCTAGAAGAACGGTCCTGAATCGGAGGCATCGTTTTCGAGATTTTTGCACTTATGTAGTAGCGTGTGTTAGCGATTATGCTTCTCCTAAGCCGCCTCCTACTCCGCCTATTGGGCTCCTGTGGGGCTAATATTGGGGCTAGCAGCAAAAACCTGGCATGAAAATATTCGTCATTGGCTCCGCTATCGATGCCTAGAAGAACGGTCCTGAATCGGAGGCATCGTTTTCGAGATTTTTGCACTTATGTAGTAGCGTGTGTTAGCGATTATGCTTCTCCTAAGCCGCCTCCTACTCCGCCTATTGGGCTCCTGTGGGGCTAATATTGGGGCTAGCAGCAAAAACCTGGCATGAAAATATTTGTCATTGGCTCCGCTATCGATGCCTAGAAGAACGGTCCTGAATCGGAGGCATCGTTTTCGAGATTTTTGCACTTATGTAGTAGCGTGTGTTAGCGATTATGCTTCTCCTAAGCCGCCTCCTACTCCGCCTGTGGGGCTAATATTGGGGCTAGCAGCAAAAACCTGGCATGAAAATATTTGTCATTGGCTCCGCTATCGATGCCTAGAAGAACGGTCCTGAATCGGAGGCATCGTTTTCGAGATTTTTGCACTTATGTAGTAGCGTGTGTTAGCGATTATGCTTCTCCTAAGCCGCCTCCTACTCCGCCTGTGGGGCTAATATTGGGGCTAGCAGCAAAAACCTGGCATGAAAATATTTGTCATTGGCTCCGCTATCGATGCCTAGAAGAACGGTCCTGAATCGGAGGCATCGTTTTCGAGATTTTTGCACTTATGTAGTAGCGTGTGTTAGCGATTATGCTTCTCCCAAGCCGCCTCCTACTCCGCCTATTGGGCTCCTGTGGGGCTAATATTGGAGCTAGCAGCAAAAACCTGGCATGAAAATATTCGTCATTGGCTCCGCTATCGATGCCTAGAAGAACGGTCCTGAGTCGGAGGCATCGTTTTCGAGATTTTTGCACTTATGTAGTAGCGTGTGTTGGCGATTATGCTTCTCCTAAGCCGCCTCCTACTCCGCCTATTGGGCTCCTGTGGGGCTAATATTGGAGCTAGCAGCAAAAACCTGGCATGAAAATAGTTGTCATTGGCTCCGCTATCGATGCCTAGAAGAACGGTCCTGAATCGGAGGCATCGTTTTCGAGATTTTTGCACTTATGTAGTAGCGTGTGTTAGCGATTATGCTTCTCCTAAGCCGCCTCCTACTCCGCCTATTGGGCTCCTGTGGGGCTAATATTGGGGCTAGCAGCAAAAACCTGGCATGAAAATATTCGTCATTGGCTCCGCTATCGATGCCTAGAAGAACGGTCCTGAATCGGAGGCATCGTTTTCGAGATTTTTGCACTTATGTAGTAGCGTGTGTTAGCGATTATGCTTCTCCTAAGCCGCCTCCTACTCCGCCTATTGGGCTCCTGTAGGGCTAATATTGGGGCTAGCAGCAAAAACCTGGCATGAAAATATTTGTCATTGGCTGCGCTATCGATGCCTAGAAGAACGGTCCTGAATCGGGGGCATCGTTTTCAAGATTTTTGCACTTATGTAGTAGCGTGTGTTAGCGATTATGCTTCTCCTAAGCCGCCTCCTACTCCGCCTATTGGGCTCCTGTGGGGCTAATATTGGGGCTAGCAGCAAAAACCTGGCATGAAAATATTCGTCATTGTTTCCGCTATCGATGCCTAGAAGAACGGTCCTGAATCGGAGGCATCGTTTTCGAGATTTTTGCACTTATGTAGTAGCGTGTGTTAGCGATTATGCTTCTCCTAAGCCGCCTCCTACTCCGCCTGTGGGGCTAATATTGGAGCTAGCAGCAAAAACCTGGCATGAAAATATTTGTCATTGGCTCCGCTATCGATGCCTAGAAGAACGGTCCTGAATCGGAGGCATCGTTTTCGAGATTTTTGCACTTATGTAGTAGCGTGTGTTAGCGATTATGCTTCTCCTAAGCCGCCTCCTACTCCGCCTATTGGGCTCCTGTGGGGCTAATATTGGAGCTAGCAGCAAAAACCTGGCATGAAAATATTTGTCATTGGCTCCGCTATCGATGCCTAGAAGAACGGTCCTGAGTCGGAGGCATCGTTTTCGAGATTTTTGCACTTATGTAGTAGCGTGTGTTAGCGATTATGCTTCTCCTAAGCCGCCTCCTACTCCGCCTATTGGGCTCCTGTGGGGCTAATATTGGGGCTAGCAGCAAAAACCTGGCATGAAAATATTTGTCATTGGCTCCGCTATCGATGCCTAGAAGAACGGTCCTGAATCGGAGGCATCGTTTTCGAGATTTTTGCACTTATGTAGTAGCGTGTGTTAGCGATTATGCTTCTCCTAAGCCGCCTCCTACTCCGCCTATTGGGCTCCTGTGGGGCTAATATTGGAGCTAGCAGCAAAAACCTGGCATGAAAATATTCGTCATTGGCTCCGCTATCGATGCCTAGAAGAACGGTCCTGAATCGGAGGCATCGTTTTCGAGATTTTTGCACTTATGTAGTAGCGTGTGTTAGCGATTATGCTTCTCCTAAGCCGCCTCCTACTCCGCCTATTGGGCTCCTGTGGGGCTAATATTGGGGCTAGCAGCAAAAACCTGGCATGAAAATATTTGTCATTGGCTCCGCTATCGATGCCTAGAAGAACGGTCCTGAATCGGAGGCATCGTTTTCGAGATTTTTGCACTTATGTAGTAGCGTGTGTTAGCGATTATGCTTCTCCTAAGCCGCCTCCTACTCCGCCTATTGGGCTCCTGTGGGGCTAATATTGGGGCTAGCAGCAAAAACCTGGCATGAAAATATTCGTCATTGGCTCCGCTATCGATGCCTAGAAGAACGGTCCTGAATCGGAGGCATCGTTTTCGAGATTTTTGCACTTATGTAGTAGCGTGTGTTAGCGATTATGCTTCTCCTAAGCCGCCTCCTACTCCGCCTATTGGGCTCCTGTGGGGCTAATATTGGGGCTAGCAGCAAAAACCTGGCATGAAAATATTCGTCATTGGCTCCGCTATCGATGCCTAGAAGAACGGTCCTGAATCGGAGGCATCGTTTTCGAGATTTTTGCACTTATGTAGTAGCGTGTGTTAGCGATTATGCTTCTCCTAAGCCGCCTCCTACTCCGCCTATTGGGCTCCTGTGGGGCTAATATTGGGGCTAGCAGCAAAAACCTGGCATGAAAATATTTGTCATTGGCTCCGCTATCGATGCCTAGAAGAACGGTCCTGAATCGGAGGCATCGTTTTCGAGATTTTTGCACTTATGTAGTAGCGTGTGTTAGCGATTATGCTTCTCCTAAGCCGCCTCCTACTCCGCCTATTGGGCTCCTGTGGGGCTAATATTGGGGCTAGCAGCAAAAACCTGGCATGAAAATATTCGTCATTGGCTCCGCTATCGATGCCTAGAAGAACGGTCCTGAATCGGAGGCATCGTTTTCGAGATTTTTGCACTTATGTAGTAGCGTGTGTTAGCGATTATGCTTCTCCTAAGCCGCCTCCTACTCCGCCTTTTGGGCTCCTGTGGGGCTAATATTGGGGCTAGCAGCAAGAACCTGGCATGAAAATATTCGTCATTGGCTCCGCTATCGATGCCTAGAAGAACGGTCCTGAATCGGAGGCATCGTTTTCGAGATTTTTGCACTTATGTAGTAGCGTGTGTTAGCGATTATGCTTCTCCTAAGCCGCCTCCTACTCCGCCTATTGGGCTCCTGTGGGGCTAATATTGGAGCTAGCAGCAAAAACCTGGCATGAAAATATTCGTCATTGGCTCCGCTATCGATGCCTAGAAGAACGGTCCTGAATCGGAGGCATCGTTTTCGAGATTTTTGCACTTATGTAGTAGCGTGTGTTAGCGATTATGCTTCTCCTAAGCCGCCTCCTACTCCGCCTATTGGGCTCCTGTGGGGCTAATATTGCAGCTAGCAGCAAAAACCTGGCATGAAAATATTTGTCATTGGCTCCGCCATCGATGCCTAGAAGAACGGTCCTGAATCGGAGGCATCGTTTTCGAGATTTTTGCACTTATGTAGTAGCGTGTGTTAGCGATTATGCTTCTCCTAAGCCGCCTCCTACTCCGCCTATTGGGCTCCTGTGGGGCTAATATTGGGGCTAGCAGCAAAAACCTGGCATGAAAATATTCGTCATTGGCTCCGCTATCGATGCCTAGAAGAACGGTCCTGAATCGGAGGCATCGTTTTCGAGATTTTTGCACTTATGTAGTAGCGTGTGTTAGCGATTATGCTTCTCCTAAGCCGCCTCCTACTCCGCCTATTGGGCTCCTGTGGGGCTAATATTGGGGCTAGCAGCAAAAACCTGGCATGAAAATATTTGTCATTGGCTCCGCTATCGATGCCTAGAAGAACGGTCCTGAATCGGAGGCATCGTTTTCGAGATTTTTGCACTTATGTAGTAGCGTGTGTTAGCGATTATGCTTCTCCTAAGCCGCCTCCTACTCCGCCTATTTCCTACTCCGCCTATTGGGCTCCTGTGGGGCTAATATTGGGGCTAGCAGCAAAAACCTGGCATGAAAATATTTGTCATTGGCTCCGCTATCGATGCCTAGAAGAACGGTCCTGAATCGGAGGCATCGTTTTCGAGATTTTTGCACTTATGTAGTAGCGTGTGTTAGCGATTATGCTTCTCCTAAGCCGCCTCCTACTCCGCCTATTGGGCTCCTGTGGGGCTAATATTGGAGCTAGCAGCAAAAACCTGGCATGAAAATATTTGTCATTGGCTCCGCTATCGATGCCTAGAAGAACGGTCCTGAATCGGAGGCATCGTTTTCGAGATTTTTGCACTTATGTAGTAGCGTGTGTTAGCGATTATGCTTCTCCCAAGCCGCCTCCTACTCCGCCTATTGGGCTCCTGTGGGGCTAATATTGGGGCTAGCAGCAAAAACCTGGCATGAAAATATTTGTCATTGGCTCCGCTATCGATGCCTAGAAGAACGGTCCTGAATCGGAGGCATCGTTTTCGAGATTTTTGCACTTATGTAGTAGCGTGTGTTAGCGATTATGCTTCTCCCAAGCCGCCTCCTACTCCGCCTATTGGGCTCCTGTGGGGCTAATATTGGAGCTAGCAGCAAAAACCTGGCATGAAAATATTCGTCATTGGCTCCGCTATCGATGCCTAGAAGAACGGTCCTGAATCGGAGGCATCGTTTTCGAGATTTTTGCACTTATGTAGTAGCGTGTGTTAGCGATTATGCTTCTCCCAAGCCGCCTCCTACTCCGCCTATTGGGCTCCTGTGGGGCTAATATTGGGGCTAGCAGCAAAAACCTGGCATGAAAATATTTGTCATTGGCTCCGCTAACGATGCCTAGAAGAACGGTCCTGAATCGGAGGCATCGTTTTCGAGATTTTTGCACTTATGTAGTAGCGTGTGTTAGCGATTATGCTTCTCCTAAGCCGCCTCCTACTCCGCCTATTGGGCTCCTGTGGGGCTAATATTGGAGCTAGCAGCAAAAACCTGGCATGAAAATATTCGTCATTGGCTCCGCTATCGATGCCTAGAAGAACGGTCCTGAATCGGAGGCATCGTTTTCGAGATTTTTGCACTTATGTAGTAGCGTGTGTTAGCGATTATGCTTCTCCCAAGCCGCCTCCTACTCCGCCTATTGGGCTCCTGTGGGGCTAATATTGGGGCTAGCAGCAAAAACCTGGCATGAAAATATTTGTCATTGGCTCCGCTATCGATGCCTAGAAGAACGGTCCTGAATCGGAGGCATCGTTTTCGAGATTTTTGCACTTATGTAGTAGCGTGTGTTAGCGATTATGCTTCTCCCAAGCCGCCTCCTACTCCGCCTATTGGGCTCCTGTGGGGCTAATATTGGAGCTAGCAGCAAAAACCTGGCATGAAAATATTCGTCATTGGCTCCGCTATCGATGCCTAGAAGAACGGTCCTGAATCGGAGGCATCGTTTTCGAGATTTTTGCACTTATGTAGTAGCGTGTGTTAGCGATTATGCTTCTCCTAAGCCGCCTCCTACTCCGCCTATTGGGCTCCTGTGGGGCTAATATTGGGGCTAGCAGCAAAAACCTGGCATGAAAATATTTGTCATTGGCTCCGCTATCGATGCCTAGAAGAACGGTCCTGAATCGGAGGCATCGTTTTCGAGATTTTTGCACTTATGTAGTAGCGTGTGTTAGCGATTATGTTTCTCCTAAGCCGCCTCCTACTCCGCCTATTGGCCTCCTGTGGGGCTAATATTGGGGCTAGCAGCAAAAACCTGGCATGAAAATATTTGTCATTGGCTCCGCTATCGATGCCTAGAAGAACGGTCCTGAATCGGAGGCATCGTTTTCGAGATTTTCGCGCTTATGTAGTAGCGTGTGTTAGCGATTATGCTTCTCCTAAGCCGCCTCCTACTCCGCCTATTGGGCTCCTGTGGGGCTAATATTGGGGCTAGCAGCAAAAACCTGGCATGAAAATATTCGTCATTGGCTCCGCTATCGATGCCTAGAAGAACGGTCCTGAATCGGAGGCATCGTTTTCGAGATTTTTGCACTTATGTAGTAGCGTGTGTTAGCGATTATGCTTCTCCTAAGCCGCCTCCTACTCCGCCTATTGGGCTCCTGTGGGGCTAATATTGGAGCTAGCAGCAAAAACCTGGCATGAAAATATTCGTCATTGGCTCCGCTATCGATGCCTAGAAGAACGGTCCTGAATCGGAGGCATCGTTTTCGAGATTTTTGCACTTATGTAGTAGCGTGTGTTAGCGATTATGCTTCTCCTAAGCCGCCTCCTACTCCGCCTATTGGGCTCCTGTGGGGCTAATATTGGGGCTAGCAGCAAAAACCTGGCATGAAAATATTTGTCATTGGCTCCGCTATCGATGCCTAGAAGAACGGTCCTGAATCGGAGGCATCGTTTTCGAGATTTTCGCGCTTATGTAGTAGCGTGTGTTAGCGATTATGCTTCTCCTAAGCCGCCTCCTACTCCGCCTATTGGGCTCCTGTGGGGCTAATATTGGAGCTAGCAGCAAAAACCTGGCATGAAAATATTCGTCATTGGCTCCGCTATCGATGCCTAGAAGAACGGTCCTGAATCGGAGGCATCGTTTTCGAGATTTTTGCACTTATGTAGTAGCGTGTGTTAGCGATTATGCTTCTCCTAAGCCGCCTCCTACTCCGCCTATTGGGCTCCTGTGGGGCTAATATTGGAGCTAGCAGCAAAAACCTGGCATGAAAATATTCGTCATTGGCTCCGCTATCGATGCCTAGAAGAACGGTCCTGAATCGGAGGCATCGTTTTCGAGATTTTTGCACTTATGTAGTAGCGTGTGTTAGCGATTATGCTTCTCCTAAGCCGCCTAATACTCCGCCTATTGGGCTCCTGTGGGGCTAATATTGGGGCTAGCAGCAAAAACCTGGCATGAAAATATTTGTCATTGGCTCCGCTATCGATGCCTAGAAGAACGGTCCTGAATCGGAGGCATCGTTTTCGAGATTTTCGCGCTTATGTAGTAGCGTGTGTTAGCGATTATGCTTCTCCTAAGCCGCCTCCTACTCCGCCTATTGGGCTCCTGTGGGGCTAATATTGGAGCTAGCAGCAAAAACCTGGCATGAAAATATTCGTCATTGGCTCCGCTATCGATGCCTAGAAGAACGGTCCTGAGTCGGAGGCATCGTTTTCGAGATTTTCGCGCTTATGTAGTAGCGTATGTTAGCGATTATGCTTCTCCTAAGCCGCCTCCTACTCCGCCTATTGGGCTCCTGTGGGGCTAATATTGGAGCTAGCAGCAAAAACCTGGCATGAAAATATTCGTCATTGGCTCCGCTATCGATGCCTAGAAGAACGGTCCTGAATCGGAGGCATCGTTTTCGAGATTTTTGCACTTATGTAGTAGCGTGTGTTAGCGATTATGCTTCTCCCAAGCCGCCTCCTACTCCGCCTATTGGGCTCCTGTGGGGCTAATATTGGGGCTAGCAGCAAAAACCTGGCATGAAAATATTTGTCATTGGCTCCGCTATCGATGCCTAGAAGAACGGTCCTGAATCGGAGGCATCGTTTTCGAGATTTTTGCACTTATGTAGTAGCGTGTGTTAGCGATTATGCTTCTCCTAAGCCGCCTCCTACTCCGCCTATTGGGCTCCTGTGGGGCTAATATTGGAGCTAGCAGCAAAAACCTGGCATGAAAATATTCGTCATTGGCTCCGCTATCGATGCCTAGAAGAACGGTCCTGAATCGGAGGCATCGTTTTCGAGATTTTTGCACTTATGTAGTAGCGTGTGTTAGCGATTATGCTTCTCCCAAGCCGCCTCCTACTCCGCCTATTGGGCTCCTGTGGGGCTAATATTGGGGCTAGCAGCAAAAACCTGGCATGAAAATATTTGTCATTGGCTCCGCTATCGATGCCTAGAAGAACGGTCCTGAATCGGAGGCATCGTTTTCGAGATTTTTGCACTTATGTAGTAGCGTGTGTTAGCGATTATGCTTCTCCTAAGCCGCCTCCTACTCCGCCTATTGGGCTCCTGTGGGGCTAATATTGGAGCTAGCAGCAAAAACCTGGCATGAAAATATTCGTCATTGGCTCCGCTATCGATGCCTAGAAGAACGGTCCTGAATCGGAGGCATCGTTTTAGAGATTTTTGCACTTATGTAGTAGCGTGTGTTAGCGATTATGCTTCTCCCAAGCCGCCTCCTACTCCGCCTATTGGGCTCCTGTGGGGCTAATATTGGGGCTAGCAGCAAAAACCTGGCATGAAAATATTTGTCATTGGCTCCGCTATCGATGCCTAGAAGAACGGTCCTGAATCGGAGGCATCGTTTTCGAGATTTTTGCACTTATGTAGTAGCGTGTGTTAGCGATTATGCTTCTCCCAAGCCGCCTCCTACTCCGCCTATTGGGCTCCTGTGGGGCTAATATTGGAGCTAGCAGCAAAAACCTGGCATGAAAATATTTGTCATTGGCTCCGCTATCGATGCCTAGAAGAACGGTCCTGAATCGGAGGCATCGTTTTCGAGATTTTTGCACTTATGTAGTAGCGTGTGTTAGCGATTATGCTTCTCCTAAGCCGCCTCCTACTCCGCCTATTGGGCTCCTGTGGGGCTAATATTGGAGCTAGCACCAAAAACCTGGCATGAAAATATTTGTCATTGGCTCCGCTATCGATGCCTAGAAGAACGGTCCTGAATCGGAGGCATCGTTTTCGAGATTTTTGCACTTATGTAGTAGCGTGTGTTAGCGATTATGCTTCTCCTAAGCCGCCTCCTACTCCGCCTATTGGGCTCCTGTGGGGCTAATATTGGAGCTAGCAGCAAAAACCTGGCATGAAAATATTCGTCATTGGCTCCGCTATCGATGCCTAGAAGAACGGTCCTGAATCGGAGGCATCGTTTTCGAGATTTTTGCACTTATGTAGTAGCGTGTGTTAGCGATTATGCTTCTCCCAAGCCGCCTCCTACTCCGCCTATTGGGCTCCTGTGGGGCTAATATTGGGGCTAGCAGCAAAAACCTGGCATGAAAATATTTGTCATTGGCTCCGCTATCGATGCCTAGAAGAACGGTCCTGAATCGGAGGCATCGTTTTCGAGATTTTTGCACTTATGTAGTAGCGTGTGTTAGCGATTATGCTTCTCCTAAGCCGCCTCCTACTCCGCCTATTGGGCTCCTGTGGGGCTAATATTGGAGCTAGCAGCAAAAACCTGGCATGAAAATATTCGTCATTGGCTCCGCTATCGATGCCTAGAAGAACGGTCCTGAATCGGAGGCATCGTTTTAGAGATTTTTGCACTTATGTAGTAGCGTGTGTTAGCGATTATGCTTCTCCCAAGCCGCCTCCTACTCCGCCTATTGGGCTCCTGTGGGGCTAATATTGGGGCTAGCAGCAAAAACCTGGCATGAAAATATTTGTCATTGGCTCCGCTATCGATGCCTAGAAGAACGGTCCTGAATCGGAGGCATCGTTTTCGAGATTTTTGCACTTATGTAGTAGCGTGTGTTAGCGATTATGCTTCTCCCAAGCCGCCTCCTACTCCGCCTATTGGGTTCCTGTGGGGCTAATATTGGAGCTAGCAGCAAAAACCTGGCATGAAAATATTTGCCATTGGCTCCGCTATCGATGCCTAGAAGAACGGTCCTGAATCGGAGGCATCGTTTTCGAGATTTTTGCACTTATGTAGTAGCGTGTGTTAGCGATTATGCTTCTCCTAAGCCGCCTCCTACTCCGCCTATTGGGCTCCTGTGGGGCTAATATTGGAGCTAGCACCAAAAACCTGGCATGAAAATATTTGTCATTGGCTCCGCTATCGATGCCTAGAAGAACGGTCCTGAATCGGAGGCATCGTTTTCGAGATTTTTGCACTTATGTAGTAGCGTGTGTTAGCGATTATGCTTCTCCTAAGCCGCCTCCAACTCCGCCTATTGGGCTCCTGTGGGGCTAATATTGGAGCTAGCAGCAAAAACCTGGCAAGAAAATATTTGTCATTGGCTCCGCTATCGATGCCTAGAAGAACGGTCCTGAATCGGAGGCATCGTTTTCGAGATTTTTGCACTTATGTAGTAGCGTGTGTTAGCGAATATGCTTCTCCCAAGCCGCCTCCTACTCCGCCTATTGGGCTCCTGTGGGGCTAATATTGGAGCTAGCAGCAAAAACCTGGCATGAAAATATTTGTCATTGGCTCCGCTATCGATGCCTAGAAGAACGGTCCTGAGTCGGAGGCATCGTTTTCGAGATTTTTGCACTTATGTAGTAGCGTGTGTTAGCGATTATGCTTCTCCTAAGCCGCCTCCTACTCCGCCTATTGGGCTCCTGTGGGGCTAATATTGGAGCTAGCAGCAAAAACCTGGCATGAAAATATTTGTCATTGGCTTCGCTATCGATGCCTAGAAGAACGGTCCTGAATCGGAGGCATCGTTTTCGAGATTTTTGCACTTATGTAGTAGCGTGTGTTAGCGATTATGCTTCTCCTAAGCCGCCTCCTACTCCGCCTATTGGGCTCCTGTGGGGCTAATATTGGGGCTAGCAGCAAAAACCTGGCATGAAAATATTCGTCATTGGCTCCGCTATCGATGCCTCGAAGAACGGTCCTGAATCGGAGGCATCGTTTTCGAGATTTTTGCACTTATGTAGTAGCGTGTGTTAGCGATTATGCTTCTCCCAAGCCGCCTCCTACTCCGCCTATTGGGCTCCTGTGGGGCTAATATTGGGGCTAGCAGCAAAAACCTGGCATGAAAATATTTGTCATTGGCTCCGCTATCGATGCCTAGAAGAACGGTCCTGAATCGGAGGCATCGTTTTCGAGATTTTTGCACTTATGTAGTAGCGTGTGTTAGCGATTATGCTTCTCCTAAGCCGCCTCCTACTCCGCCTATTGGGCTCCTGTGGGGCTAATATTGGGGCTAGCAGCAAAAACCTGGCATGAAAATATTTGTCATTGGCTCCGCTATCGATGCCTAGAAGAACGGTCCTGAATCGGAGGCATCGTTTTCGAGATTTTTGCACTTATGTAGTAGCGTGTGTTAGCGATTATGCTTCTCCTAAGCCGCCTCCTACTCCGCCTATTGGGCTCCTGTGGGGCTAATATTGGAGCTAGCAGCAAAAACCTGGCATGAAAATATTCGTCATTGGCTCCGCTATCGATGCCTAGAAGAACGGTCCTGAATCGGAGGCATCGTTTTCGAGATTCTTGCACTTATGTAGTAGCGTGTGTTAGCGATTATGCTTCTCCTAAGCCGCCTCCTACTCCGCCTATTGGGCTCCTGTGGGGCTAATATTGGAGCTAGCAGCAAAAACCTGGCATGAAAATATTTGTCATTGGCTCCGCTATCGATGCCTAGAAGAACGGTCCTGAATCGGAGGCATCGTTTTCGAGATTTTTGCACTTATGTAGTAGCGTGTGTTAGCGATTATGCTTCTCCCAAGCCGCCTCCTACTCCGCCTATTGGGCTCCTGTGGGGCTAATATTGGAGCTAGCAGCAAAAACCTGGCATGAAAATATTTGTCATTGGCTCCGCTATCGATGCCTAGAAGAACGGTCCTGAATCGGAGGCATCGTTTTCGAGATTTTTGCACTTATGTAGTAGCGTGTGTTAGCGATTATGCTTCTCCTAAGCCGCCTCCTACTCCGCCTATTGGGCTCCTGTGGGGCTAATATTGGGGCTAGCAGCAAAAACCTGGCATGAAAATATTTGTCATTGGCTCCGCTATCGATGCCTAGAAGAACGGTCCTGAATCGGAGGCATCGTTTTCGAGATTTTTGCACTTATGTAGTAGCGTGTGTTAGCGATTATGCTTCTCCTAAGCCGCCTCCTACTCCGCCTATTGGGCTCCTGTGGGCTAATATTGGAGCTAGCAGCAAAAACCTGGCATGAAAATATTTGTCATTGGCTCGCTATCGATGCCTAGAAGAACGGTCCTGAGTCGGAGGCATCGTTTTCGAGATTTTTGCACTTATGTAGTAGCGTGTGTTAGCGATTATGCTTCTCCTAAGCCGCCTCCTACTCCGCCTATTGGGCTCCTGTGGGGCTAATATTGGAGCTAGCAGCAAAAACCTGGCATGAAAATATTTGTCATTGGCTTCGCTATCGATGCCTAGAAGAACGGTCCTGAATCGGAGGCATCGTTTTCGAGATTTTTGCACTTATGTAGTAGCGTGTGTTAGCGATTATGCTTCTCCTAAGCCGCCTCCTACTCCGCCTATTGGGCTCCTGTGGGGCTAATATTGGGGCTAGCAGCAAAAACCTGGCATGAAAATATTCGTCATTGGCTCCGCTATCGATGCCTCGAAGAACGGTCCTGAATCGGAGGCATCGTTTTCGAGATTTTTGCACTTATGTAGTAGCGTGTGTTAGCGATTATGCTTCTCCCAAGCCGCCTCCTACTCCGCCTATTGGGCTCCTGTGGGGCTAATATTGGGGCTAGCAGCAAAAACCTGGCATGAAAATATTTGTCATTGGCTCCGCTATCGATGCCTAGAAGAACGGTCCTGAATCGGAGGCATCGTTTTCGAGATTTTTGCACTTATGTAGTAGCGTGTGTTAGCGATTATGCTTCTCCTAAGCCGCCTCCTACTCCGCCTATTGGGCTCCTGTGGGGCTAATATTGGGGCTAGCAGCAAAAACCTGGCATGAAAATATTTGTCATTGGCTCCGCTATCGATGCCTAGAAGAACGGTCCTGAATCGGAGGCATCGTTTTCGAGATTTTTGCACTTATGTAGTAGCGTGTGTTAGCGATTATGCTTCTCCTAAGCCGCCTCCTACTCCGCCTATTGGGCTCCTGTGGGGCTAATATTGGAGCTAGCAGCAAAAACCTGGCATGAAAATATTCGTCATTGTGGCTCCGCTATCGATGCCTAGAAGAACGGTCCTGAATCGGAGGCATCGTTTTCGAGATTCTTGCACTTATGTAGTAGCGTGTGTTAGCGATTATGCTTCTCCTAAGCCGCCTCCTACTCCGCCTATTGGGCTCCTGTGGGGCTAATATTGGAGCTAGCAGCAAAAACCTGGCATGAAAATATTTGTCATTGGCTCCGCTATCGATGCCTAGAAGAACGGTCCTGAATCGGAGGCATCGTTTTCGAGATTTTTGCACTTATGTAGTAGCGTGTGTTAGCGATTATGCTTCTCCCAAGCCGCCTCCTACTCCGCCTATTGGGCTCCTGTGGGGCTAATATTGGAGCTAGCAGCAAAAACCTGGCATGAAAATATTTGTCATTGGCTCCGCTATCGATGCCTAGAAGAACGGTCCTGAATCGGAGGCATCGTTTTCGAGATTTTTGCACTTATGTAGTAGCGTGTGTTAGCGATTATGCTTCTCCTAAGCCGCCTCCTACTCCGCCTATTGGGCTCCTGTGGGGCTAATATTGGGGCTAGCAGCAAAAACCTGGCATGAAAATATTTGTCATTGGCTCCGCTATCGATGCCTAGAAGAACGGTCCTGAATCGGAGGCATCGTTTTCGAGATTTTTGCACTTATGTAGTAGCGTGTGTTAGCGATTATGCTTCTCCTAAGCCGCCTCCTACTCCGCCTATTGGGCTCCTGTGGGGCTAATATTGGAGCTAGCAGCAAAAACCTGGCATGAAAATATTTGTCATTGGCTCCGCTATCGATGCCTAGAAGAACGGTCCTGAATCGGAGGCATCGTTTTCGAGATTTTTGCACTTATGTAGTAGCGTGTGTTAGCGATTATGCTTCTCCCAAGCCGCCTCCTACTCCGCCTATTGGGCTCCTGTGGGGCTAATATTGGGGCTAGCAGCAAAAACCTGGCATGAAAATATTTGTCATTGGCTCCGCTATCGATGCCTAGAAGAACGGTCCTGAATCGGAGGCATCGTTTTCGAGATTTTTGCACTTATGTAGTAGCGTGTGTTAGCGATTATGCTTCTCCTAAGCCGCCTCCTACTCCGCCTATTGGGCTCCTGTGGGGCTAATATTGGGGCTAGCAGCAAAAACCTGGCATGAAAATATTTGTCATTGGCTCCGCTATCGATGCCTAGAAGAACGGTCCTGAATCGGAGGCATCGTTTTCGAGATT